>PGCI01000108.1:0-278746 GCA_002873125.1 Puccinia coronata f. sp. avenae | reverse complement strand
CCTCCCTGAGCCCCCTGCACCCTCTGCCGGCCCCAGCAAGCCCACACCTCCCCAGCTGCCTCCACCGCCTCCCTGAGCCCCCTACACCCCTCTGCCGGCCCCAGCAAGCCCCACCACCTCCCCAGCTGCCTCCACCCGCTCCCTGAGCCCCCTGCACCCCTCTGCCAGCCCCAGCAACCCCCCCACCTCCCCAAGGTCCTCCACCTCCCCAGCCCCTCCACCGCCTCCCAAGCCTGTCAGCTTGCTACTATGTCAGAGCCAACCTGACAAAAGTAACATAAAAAGAGACATTATTACCACAGTATTAAGACCAATTAATATGACTAATAATGTATAAAAAACTTAGTTTACTTATTTTTATTCAATAAACTTAGCAAAGTCCTAGCGCCACATAAAAATAAGTATTAAATTAAAATAACAACTACTTTTTACAAAAATACTAATAACTTCTAAACCTTGAGGATAACTTAGAATATTATGTCATATTCTGAATCCTCATGCAAATTAATGTAGGGTCCCTCACTGGAAGTACCCCTAAATTCCTACTCCTTCACCTTGAACCAAGTACCTGTATAAATTGGCCACATACACATGTCACACAGACATTACACACGTTGTGGTGTTTCCATTCCCGCTCCAATGCCAAAGAGGTACATTTCATATATTACAAGTTCACTTACAGGATGTACACTAGAACAGGATACAAGAGGAGGAATATCAGGGAGGAGTACAGAAGGAATCCGGAAGAATACACAATACACCAACAGCACAGAATCAACAACAAGGAAGAGTTACACCAACAGCAAGCAGGAAATACGGACGATGGTAGCAGTACAAGGAGCGGACACAGGGGGAAGAAGGGGAAGAAGGACCAGGAGGAGGAGAGGCCTAGACCCTGAACAGGATGGAAGCTGGAAGGATTGGAAGAAAGAAGGTGTGATGGAAGGTGTTTCAGCCCCTGGATGGAAGAATAGAAGAAGGAGGAAGAACGGGCTGTATTGTACACAGTACAGGGGGGGAGTGGGCACAGAAATGATGTCATGCTGTGCAGATATGATGTCATGCTGTGCAGACATGAAGTCATGCTGTGCAGAAATGATGTCATGCTGTGCAGCAATGATGTCATGCTGTGCTGAAACCATAGCAACAAGGAGCAGGCTGTGCAGCTGACCAGTTCACCTGCAGCATAAATCCCTCAAAGGACCTTCCCTTGGAGCTAAATTCCCTCATCTTTTCCTATATAAGGAGGACATTTCCCCACCACTGTTGTTTTCTTTTTCTTCAGCCACTTACTAAGAGAGTATAGTGTGTCTCACCAGTCAGCAGTTAGTCATCAAGTGTAGTCATCAAGTGTAGTCATCAGTGTTATCAGTCAATAAGTCAATCAATCAGTTATCAACCCCAACAATAAAAACATTTCTCAAACCCCCCAATCAATCAACAAACAACCCAATCAATCAACAAACAAATCAATCAATCATCAACAAACTCAACAATCATCAACAATCACCTGCAATAGTCCAACACACTATTGCATTCACACATAATCAATCCCACGGTTCGATTATCCATATCATTAGTTATAAGCGGTCTACTCACATACAACAACGTATAAGGTCTAAGTCTGATTGAGATTACTATACTTAGTAAACTTAATCTTGAAATCAGCCATTTCTCTTTTTATATTGATTTTAAGATTCCTTACAAAGGGTATAGTATTTATAAAGGGGCAGGCCAATAAACCACCCGTAAACTGACTGTTTTAGCCTTTCAACCTAACTCACCAGTTTATTTCCCCCAGCCGGATCTTTACCAAATATTATCATTTGTCCCACAGGAGTCCTACATCTGGTGTCCCAACAGTGGCCGATTTCCTTCAAATTAGATCAAATCCGTTGGCGTTTTGCGTGGATCACCTCGACTAATCCTGGATCAAGAAAACTCCGTGGACGTAGGCGAGGATAGATTTTGAATACGTGGCGCAGCGTGGATACGAGTCGAGCAGAAGAGTCAAGCCAGGAAGAATAGGATATCACCCAGCAGAAGATCAGTCAAGAATAAAACATCAAATCAGAAAAACACAATAAAATCAGAAAAACAAAATCAAAACCTTCCCAGCATGGATAAAACACTACAGGAAATGCAGGAAACATCAGAAAGGATGAAGGTACAGCAGGATAAAATGAATCAGTTCGAGGACTCCCTAAAAGAGATGCATGATATGATGGCTATGTTTTTAGAACAAAGCAAATCACCAAAAGACGTACCATTACCAGAAACACCATTGCGAAAAGGACGAACCCCTCGATTCACGACATCAACCCCATTCACAGGAAGAACAACTGGCTTGGACACGACCATTCAGGACGACGAAGAAAGTCTAATTGATTCATCAGAAGAGGAGGAACCTCAACCTACCAGGAACAGGTCATATCGAAAATTACCGGACGAAGAGAAAGGTGTGGTCCTGGACACCAAGAAGCTGAACGTGGAATTTGACGGGTCCGAAGTAGAATTATTCATCAAACGAGTGGAGAAGATAGCGATATTACAGAAGGCCGGAGGGCGGGATGTAGCTTTACAGTTACCATTTATGATCAAGGACAGGAAGATTAGCGAATGTATTGAGTATATGGAAGGACACGAGAATTGCGACTGGGAACTACTGAAGAAGGAACTTATCAGCAAGTGGGGAAGAGCAACACCCAAAAGACGATTCGACGAGAGCTCAGTATCCAATCTAGTTAGCAAGTACTCAGACAAAGGAGGAATCCAAACCAAGGAGGAATACCGGACGTTTATTGGCGAGCTGGAGGAGATTTTGGCCTACTTGACAAGGATGGAATACGAGGACATAAATGCGGAAAGCGGAGAACCACTCTGGAGGGCAATTGCCTTGGAGATACGACGAGAAATTGCACGAGATCTAGCCCACGATAAGAAGTTGAAGAAGACCAAGGACGGAAAAGCGCTGGTACCCAAGTTGGCTCAATTGAAGGACTACGTGGAAGCATCACTATCTGTTTTGGACCTGGAAGTAGGAGGAAAATCCATGAAGAAATTAAGCAAGGCACCAGAATTTAAGAAGGAAGTTCAAACAGAGACAAAAGCACCAGAAGGAGCTAGTAAAATTCAGACCTTAGAAGAGGAGATCAAGAGATTACGAACGGAATTGAATACCAGTCAGAACTCAAGAAGAGTACCACCACAAATGTCAGGATATCAGCCTCCCCCAGCAGGACAGCGACCATTTGGAGCAAACCCGTTTCCCAGGAATCCAATCCAGTGTTATTACTGCAAAGGAGCCGATCATACGTCCATGTTTTGCGCAAGATTAGGTGAAGATATCGAAAAACGGCTAGTATTCAAGCAAGGACCAAATTTCTATTATCCAAATCGTCAACCAATTCCAACGGACGGCAAAGAATCAGTTTGTGAGCTAGCAAGAAAGTATGCGGAGAAAGACGGAATGACTCAGCAAGAAGACAAGAAGACCAACTCGGCGACTTGGACCCACAATGAAGAATTACCAATGCAAATGCCAACAACGTCCATGATAGAAATCAACCAATGGGATATGTGGAGCCCGCCAGTCATTCATTGCAACGAGCAGGATCCGGAGTACGAGGTTGGATTTGGATTGAGAAGATCAGCAAGATTAGGAGATAAGAGTCAGCCCAGTCAGTCAAGACCCGAGGAAGTTATCAAACCAACAGAAAGTGTACCCAAACCTCCACCTCCAAATCAAGAAGCAAACAAGAATCCGGCAGCACCAAAGAAGAGAAGACCAAGTTATCCAGGAGCGTGGGTAGAAGGAGCATCAGACGACGACAGCAGTGACGGAAGCGTGATTCAAGAACCAGTCAAATCCAAGGGTAAGGAGAAGGAAAAGGAAAAGAAAGAAGAGGAAGAAGGCTCAAAGGAATTAACAGGGAAACCGACGGACAAAGCTAAAGTTGGGGGGGGACTAAGGAAAAAGAATATTGAAGCAATCCTTCACACTCACTTTGGAAGAACTCTTACTTATAGCGCCAAGATTTATCCAAGAATTACATCACTTTGCAGAAGAAGAATCCAAGACCATCCTTCAAAGCCAACAATCCGGACGAGTAAACAGCGGTGAATTTGATGAAGAACTGGATGGCCAACAACCGGAGTTTCACATGGACGACTATAAACCATTACAGCCTTTAACATACGCATGTCCGTTGGGATTTGTGGACGTCACCATCAACGGAAGAAAAGTCAAAGCATTAGTGGATAGTGGGTCAGAATTAAACATCATGCCGGAAGAACAAGCTATAAAGTTACAACTACCAACCAAGGAAGTTCACATGAGGATTACGGGTATTGGCGGTCACACTTCTCCAGTAGTAGGACTTGCTGAAGAAGTACCACTTCATATTGATACACAGAATAATAAGCATGCTAACTTCTTCATAGTTCGAGGGAAAGTCCATACCGTTCTGGGGAGACCCTTCTTAGCTGATCATAAAGTCCGTTTAGAGTTGTCGCAGGATCGTGGAGAGATTCTAAGCTATGAGGTCTGGGACGGAGCACGTTTATGTATACCTATCTGTGCACCAAGGATTCCAGGATGGCAAATGGCCCCACCGCGACGTCATGTTATGAACAAATGTGTCCACCAACTTCAGTTACCGGAATACTCGAGCAAAGAAGAAAGTACCTCAGAGACATTGGCCAGCAGCACAGGAAGCCTGAACATAGAAGAACCTGATAAATCTCAACAGACGGAAGGATTAGTGGAGCTTATAGTCAGCCAAGAAGGAATACCAGAAGACACACCAATTTTGGAAGAACACACATGGAACCTAACCACAGAGGACAACAATAGCAATCACCCGGAAGATGAAGAACCATGGACAACAGAAGCATGCATCCCAACCGACAACAATGACTGGCTAGAATTTGAAGTATATGAGCCTAAGCGGAAGAAGAGAGCTTTCAAGGTCAATAGTGCGCTCGGACTGGATTATTTGGATGGTGGATTCCCAACGCAAGATTTCTTACGGCTATACCCAGAAACATTCCCACCCACCGGAGGCGGCATTTGGGAAGAGCTTCCTGGATACCCAGCTGGACGGATTGGATTTGCGATGCTATTGAATGATGATGGTTGTAGGATACTGAGGAACGACGAGATCTGGTCGGCCTACTGGTGGATGCCTCCCCAATATCGGCGAGAAGTTTATTTTGGAAGCCTGGACGCATCAATGTTTATGAAGCAACACCGGAAATGGGCAATAACCAGGACAGGAACGCCATAAGCAAGCAGAAAGAAGAAGAATTTTAGTAAACGCTGTACGAGGAATGGTCGAAATCTTTGGACGGCTCACCTGGGAAGGATTCTGCTGGAGCTTGCGCCAGAGCAAAAGAAGGGAGACCAGTATGCCACATTCTGGCAGGACTGGGAAGACTGCTTCTTCGAATGCTAAAATAAACTCATCAACAAAAGTGTATATAGGAGTAAAAACAGAAAATAAGAGAAAAAGAATGAAAATAGAAATAATAAAAAATCACTCAAGTTATCACCCAGTCACTATCAAGCTTATTCTTTTTTTTGCTCGGGCATCATCAATCAGTTTGGTCAAAATTCAGTCACATTCATCTCAGATTCAGATCCAGCATTAAAACATCCAGAAAATCAAAAACATCAAAAAAAAAAAAAAAAAACTCAGTTTCCCTAAGGTTTCAACTCACTGGCTCAATCTCACTCTCAGGTTTTTTTTTTACATATTAACAGCTTTAAGTCACATTGCATATGTATGATCAAGAAAATAAAAAGGAAAACAAAAGAATCTAGCTACCTAGTACAACAGAGGACAGGTCATCTACTCGTATCAGTCATGAGTCATAAAAAGAAAAAAAAAAAAGCTTCTTTTTGGGTTTTTATCGTTACCATTTTTTTTTTCTCTAGTTTTATTTTTATACTTTTTTAGGGATTTTCGATTTTTTTTTGGGTCGTTAGCGGGCATCAAGGGAAGAACGGAAGGATAAATAGAATAAAAAAAAAAAAAAAAAAAAAAAAAAAAAAACCGATATGTTAGAGTCGTCGGTTGAAGTGGGACTGGAAGGCGCGGTACAGGTAGATTCGGGCCGCGGCCTCCTGCTCCGAGGCAGGAGCATAGAAGGATAGGAAGGCGGAGAGCTCGCGGGGATATCGTCGGCGATTCCGCGGATATGATCGGGAGTATAGACGAACCGGTATCGGAACGGCCGGGCGTCGTGGAGCAGCCGATCAATCTCCGACGGCGTGAGGGCCAGGTAGTCGGGCGACGGAGCTTGCGGGCTAGGCGTAGGCGAGACGAGGCGAGGCCGCTTCGAGGCGCTCGGCTCATCATCGGTGCTGTCATCGTCATCGGTGGCGTCCGGATGACGCGAGGCGAGGTACTCGATACTGGAGGCGCGCGGACCGACGTGGGAGTCTCGGTCCGAGCGGCTAGATTCACGAAGGGCGCGCGATTGGTCGACAGGCCAGCAACGGCAGGCGTGGCCATCGGCTAAGGAAAAAAAAAAAAAAAAAAAAAAAAAAGAGAAATAAAAGTCATCAGTATCGATCCAAGCGAAAACGCGAACAAAGGACAATAGAGATCATAAACTTACCGGCATTGCACTAGCCGAGGCTTCCTGAGCGGCAGGCTGGGGTCTCCTCGGCAAGGCAGTGGCTGACTCGGTCTTGACAGCGGGCGATCGGGCGCGCTCCTTGCCCTTGGCGGTCGACGAAGCGGTGGCGGGCTCCGGATCGGGTTGAGTGCGGCGGATCGAGGGCGAATAGACTTCCTGCTCACGCAGGAAGTCTTCGACAGCCTCGAGTTTCATCGCCATCCAATCGGTCTCGGGCTCTTGGTCCGGGTAGTACGGCACAGGTATCTGGTAGCGTAAAAAAAAAAAAAAAAAAAAAAAAAAAAAAAAAAAAAAAAAAACCATTGTTAGCGGTCGTTCTTGGGTGAATACAATGAATGCAAAAAAAAAAAAAAAAAAAAAAAAAAAGAACACTAACATCCTCAGCGGCTTCCAAGGTCGCATCGGCGACGGACGCTAGATCGCGAAGGGCGGCCATCTTTTGATCGGGTTTTTCTGGTGGGGATTGCTGAAATCAAGGTGGAGGGGAGTCAGCAGCAGAAAGACCGATGGGAAAAGAAATAAGGACAGGGAGGAGCTCAGCTATTTATAGGCAGTCAGCAGGCTAGGCCGAAATGTGGTACCGACCTAATCCCGCGTACAGAACAGGGCGGTGCACCGAGAAGCCTTGCACCGACGTCATCAGAGCGGTCAGCCAGGAATAATCGAGAAGCAAGAAATCACAGAGCGATGAACTACCACTCACCTCAGCAGAAAGCCAGTTACAGGGAAGCGGCCGAGTTCACAGAGAGGTTCGGGCGCGTGATCCGTTCCAGCGGAGTGTACAAAACTACTAAACAAAAATAAGAAATAAGAATTGCGAGCATCAGTTGAATTGGCCGATACAATCATACAGGAGGAAGAAGGTTCAGAGGAAGAAAGAGGAAGGGAGAAAAGTAAAAAAAAAAAAAAAAAGCTCACCAGAAGATTCGAGTCAAAGTGTCCATCAGATTGGTACGAGCGATCTTCCAGTCACGAAGCACGTTTGAATTGACCGGGGCCACAAACCCCGGTCTGTACACAACCTGCGACTGCAGGCGCACGACAGGTTAAGCAATCTTCCGGGGAACCCAGACTCCGGCCGGTTCTATTCACTCCTCTCTATACGTACGACCATCCACAAATACACGGCAGAACATAGGAAAGCAGTTAGCACGAAAAAATAAAAAAAAAAAAAAAAATTTCAATCAGCAGAAGGCAGGAACATGTAAAAATAGAAAAATTATATAGCAAAACAAAATAAAAGTAAAAAAAAAAAAAAAAAAAAAATAAAATAAAATGAAATAAAATAAAATAAAAATAAAATGAAATAAAATAAAATAAAATAAAAAGAATAAAAACATGCAGTAACTTACAAAAACAATATAAAACTTAATTTTAGTGTGTGTAGGCTGCATTGTAAAATGTAAGCTGAGGGAAAGGGTGGGACACTTCAAAACTTCTTTTTCCTTTATTTAATTTTTTGTATAACAGGGACACAACAGGCAGGACGGGACACAATTTAGGCAGGAGGACAGCAGCTCAAAGTCAGGTTCAATTAAGTTTGAATCTGCAAACACAACCAAATTCATGAATAAGTACAACATAAAAGAAGAAAAGCTTATGCGCTCAAGTGATCTGGATTAACTATTCATCTTTTCAGCGTGGCACCAATTGCTTGGCAAGTAGCAACATCGAGACAACATGGACCGGCAAATTCAAGCAGCAAAATACAAGGGAGTAGCCAAAAAGATTCGACCAGTAAATCAGCCCATGCCACAGGACCTCAACCCTCCTTTGGAACGGCCACCACTATCTCGAGATCCATATAGCACACCACTCACCCCCTTTCCACCAGAATTCATAGAGACACAAAGAATTACAGTAGCACGATTAGAATCAGTCAATTTTGGACCCTCAGGATGGCTCACGGAAGAAGAACTCAAGTTATTAAAGCACGTTATCACACTCCGGGAAAAGTCAATTGCATTTTCAGAAGAAGAGCGAGGAATACTCAAGCATGGATACGGACAGCCTTACAAGATACCAGTTATCGAACACGCACCGTGGCAACAGAGGCCCATTCCAATACCAAGTGCCATCAGAGGAGATTTCATCGAGCTAGTACGGAAACGAATTCAGACAGGACTTTACGAGCAATCCACCTCTAGCTATTCAAGTCCAGTATTTTGTGTCAGGAAGTCCAACGGGAAATTACGGATTGTGCACGATCTACAACAACTAAATAAAGTAACCATAAAGGATGCGGGACTACCACCAAAAATCGAGGAGTTCGTGGATTCCTTTGCAGGAAGAGCATGTTACGGGCTAGGCGACATCATGGGAGGATATGACGAGAGGGAATTGGACCCAGCATCTAGACCACTTACAACCTTTGAAATACCCTTGGGAAGACTTCAACTGACCCGGTTACCGCAAGGTGCAACAAATTCTGTGGCGGTTTATCAAGCTCAGATGACATGGATACTTCAAGAAGAATTACCGGAACACGTAGGCATATTCATTGACGATGGAGGAATAAAAGGACCAAAATCAGACTATGAAGGAAGAAGAATGGAAAAAAATAGGAACATACGGCAGTTTATCTGGGAATACGCTGTCACATTGGAACGGATATTATTCAGGATTGAGGAAGCCGGACTCACAATATCAGGGGAAAAGTTTGCTTGTTGTGTTCCAGCGCTAGACATTGTAGGGCACGTGGTCTCACAGAGCGGAAGGACGATATCAGTCAAGAAGAAAAATAAGATTCAGTCATGGCCACCTCTAACTTCAAAGAAGGACGTTAGGATGTTTCTAGGGTTATGCGTCTATGTCAGGATGTTCATCAGGGATTTCTCGGCAATAACGGCACCATTACGAAGGTTAACCAGACTAGATACCGAATTTAATTGGACAAGCGAGTGTGAAGAGGCGTTTCAAGAACTGAAGCAGATTGTAGGAGAGGACATTGTTCTGAAAGGAGTAGATTACAGCAAGGACGCTGGGAAGATCAAGTTGGCGGTGGACTCAAGTTATCTAGCAGCTGGTGCGGTTCTCATGCAAGAAGACAAGGAAGGACGGGATAGGCCTGTCTTATACGAATCAGTAACTTTCACGGATAAGGAATCAGATTACGCTCAGTCAAAATTAGAGTTACTCGGGGTACATAAAATACTGAAGAAACTTCAAATAGTACTGTGGGGACAACATTTTGAATTACAAGTGGACGCAAAAGCCCTCATACAAATGATCAACACTCCAAGTCTTCCTAGCGCACCCATGACCAGATGGGTGGCTTTCATTCAACTCTTTTCCTTTGATTTAGTGCATAAACCTGGAAAGAGCTTTACAATGCCAGACGGATTATCAAGACGACCCGTGGATCCAGGCGATAAGCCAGTGGATGCAGACGAGGAAACTGGATGGATCAAACCACACCCGGGGATGGGAATCAAACACGTAGACGTTGTGGAAACATCAGGCTCACGAGTAGGGGTACATCACCATGGGTTTTGGAAGAGGATGAAAGATTATCTAGGGACCTTGACACGACCATCAGCATGCACCGACCAAGAGTTTCAGAAAATCAAAAGGAGATCTCAAAACTATTTTATTGAAGAGGATCAACTCAAGAAAAGAAGAGCACCCTTCAGCCAAGTCGTTATTTCAGTCACAGAAGAGCAACACCGGATTATGAAGGCATTACATGAAGACTTAGGACATCGAGGAATGACAGAAACATATAAACGAATCAAGTTACGATACTGGTGGGAAGGAATGAAGAAGATAGTCAAGAAATGGGTTCAATCATGCGAGGGATGCCAGAAGAGGAGTCGAATTCTGCAAAAAGAGGACGGTAAAGCAACTTATAAGAATACCCTATTTGAACGAGTCAGCATGGACGCCGTACATATCAAGGCAGGGAAATGGAAGTATATAGTTATAGCTCGTGACGATTTTTCTGGATGGGTAGAAACGGTGGCATTGGCAAAGCTGAAATCAAAGAATGTAGCCGAGTGGTTTCTTACCGAATGGATCTATCGTTATGGCGTGCCGCAAGAAGTAACCGTGGACGGAGGAGCAGAATTCAAGAAGGAGCTCAAAACAGCCGTCCGGAAAGTAGGAACCAACTTACGAACAGTAACACCATATTATCCAGAGGCGCAGGGGATGGTAGAACGTGGTCATAAAGAAATTAAAGATGCACTGACAAAGCTATGTGGGGAGGATGGAAAGAAATGGAAGGAGTACCTACCCTTGGTCACTTTTGCAGACCGGATTTCAACTAAACGAACAACCGGGTATTCACCTTACGAGCTACAGTTTGGACAGATTGCCGTGTTACCAGTGGATCATGAACTAGGAAGCTTTCTCACAGTCAATTGGTCAGACATCAGAACTACGGCAGAACTACTGGAAGCAAGAGCAAAACAATTAGGCGCTAAGGCAGAGATGATAGAAGAAGCACGTCAGAAGATCAAGGAAGCAAGGGAAACCTCAGTACGATATTGGGATCGACGTTTGGCACATCGATTACGGAAATCTTTGAAACCCGGAGATCTAGTTTTAGTGTATAACAAAGCCCTCGAAACTCAGTGGGGAAACCTTTTCAAGCACAAGTGGCACGGACCGTACAGGATAGTGAAGCAGATCAAGAACGGACCATATATCTTGCAAGAACTGGACGGGACGTTATTGACCAGGAGCTTTGCAGCAAATCACATCAAGAAGTTTTATCCACGGGGCGAGTTGGAAGAGGAAGAAGGAGAAGAGCTTACGCAGGAGGAAGAAGACGAAGAGGACGAGCATTTCAGGATACCGGAATACGAGGAGGAGGAAGTGGAGGATTGAAGAAGGGACGACAAAAACAAACAAAAAAAAAAAAAAAAAAAAAAAAAAAAAAAAAGTGCAAAATACATAAAATCAACTCAAAAACAGAAGAAAGGCATCATTATCATCAATATCCCTTGGGCGCCGGTCAGGTTTCAGTTTTTTTTCTTCTTTGGCATTTCCGCGAATGCTGCGGACAGCATTAAGTTGGGGGGGGATGTGGTGTTCCATTCCCGCTCCAATGCCAAAGAGGTACATTTCATATATTACAAGTTCACTTACAGGATGTACACTAGAACAGGATACAAGAGGAGGAATATCAGGGAGGAGTACAGAAGGAATCCGGAAGAATACACAATACACCAACAGCACAGAATCAACAACAAGGAAGAGTTACACCAACAGCAAGCAGGAAATACGGACGATGGTAGCAGTACAAGGAGCGGACACAGGGGGAAGAAGGGGAAGAAGGACCAGGAGGAGGAGAGGCCTAGACCCTGAACAGGATGGAAGCTGGAAGGATTGGAAGAAAGAAGGTGTGATGGAAGGTGTTTCAGCCCCTGGATGGAAGAATAGAAGAAGGAGGAAGAACGGGCTGTATTGTACACAGTACAGGGGGGGAGTGGGCACAGAAATGATGTCATGCTGTGCAGATATGATGTCATGCTGTGCAGACATGAAGTCATGCTGTGCAGAAATGATGTCATGCTGTGCAGCAATGATGTCATGCTGTGCTGAAACCATAGCAACAAGGAGCAGGCTGTGCAGCTGACCAGTTCACCTGCAGCATAAATCCCTCAAAGGACCTTCCCTTGGAGCTAAATTCCCTCATCTTTTCCTATATAAGGAGGACATTTCCCCACCACTGTTGTTTTCTTTTTCTTCAGCCACTTACTAAGAGAGTATAGTGTGTCTCACCAGTCAGCGAGTTAGTCATCAAGTGTAGTCATCAAGTGTAGTCATCAGTGTTATCAGTCAATAAGTCAATCAATCAGTTATCAACCCCAACAATAAAAACATTTCTCAAACCCCCCAATCAATCAACAAACAACCCAATCAATCAACAAACAAATCAATCAATCATCAACAAACTCAACAATCATCAACAATCACCTGCAATAGTCCAACACACTATTGCATTCTCACATAATCAATCCCACGGTTCGATTATCCATATCATTAGTTATAAGCGGTCTACTCGCATACAACAACGTATAAGGTCTAAGTCTGATTGAGATTACTATACTTAGTAAACTTAATCTTGAAATCAGCCATTTCTCTTTTTATATTGATTTTAAGATTCCTTACAAAGGGTATAGTATTTATAAAGGGGCAGGCCAATAAACCACCCGTAAACTGACTGTTTTAGCCTTTCAACCTAACTCACCAGTTGATTTCCCCCAGCCAGATCTTTACCAAATATTATCATTTGTCCCACAGGAGTCCTACATCGGTAAGTAGATGGTGGCTGGCGGGTGATCCAGCAAATGAAGATGTGTGTTTCGATGACCACCAAGAACACAAACGAGGTCACCGACCTGGCCAGTGCCAAACTTTGCCAATTGCATGTATCTCCGCCACCCGCCCAGACGCAAACATCTGCACCACCTTCAACCCCTCCACCACCAGCCGTGACTCATTCTTGCCCAGGTCCACCAGGCTGAATGGGTTGTAGATCTGCGGCCTGAGTAGCACCCAGCATCGCCCCGTCTCATCCAACGTCGGCAGCCGGTCAAGCGGATGCAGCAGCACCAATTCATCCACGTCTGCATGTACGCGGCGTCCCCCGTTGCCAGTTCCCCTTTTGATTATGCAGCACCCTCAGCTTGCTTGTTGCTCGTCTCACCGTCCTTGGGCCCGACAGGGTGATGAACGCCAGGCACAGGAAGATCAGAATGGCCAGGAACGCAAACACCTGTCAGCCAGCGTTACTTGAGCTCATAGCGGTTAGAGTGAGCCAATGATGCTGTCCACAACAGACTACAACAGAGCAGATTATAACAAATGTCAGTTGCTGGGTAGTTGATCCATGGGAATTGGAAGAGGAAAAGTCACACGTCCATCAGATCATTGGCAGCCAAAAGTCATTGAAAGACGGGGACACAGGAGCAGGAGCTCCCTAGAAGCAAATAAACCAGCAACCAACCCACTCACCGCCCAAGGGAACACCCATAATGTCCACCAGTCCCCAACCCGAAGGACCTGACGAGGATGAAACAGCAGCACTGCAGCCGCACACCCGAATGGAAACACCAGAACCACAACCTGTATCGCGCTGGGTTCCTGCCTCCTGGTTCAAGGACGACGGCCGATCAGAACTGAAAACGCCGTACCGCCTGCGCGTTCTTGAAGAAATACGGCAGCAACGCGAAGATTGGGACATTTGGGCCAGACGCCACCCACGTGCTGCGCAGGGCCAACCACTGTCTAGTGGTGCCGCAGAAGACACTTCAAACAACGCACGGAATCCAGGAAATAGCAAAAACCAAGGTCCAGTGCAACCACCCACACATCCTCGTGAAGAAGCAAATGACCATCATGAAGAAAGTGTGCCACCAGAAGACAACAGCGACCGGGAGACAATGTCCACTTACACAAACCAAAGGGACTGCCGCAGCAGAGAGGCACCTATGGAGATCACCCCGGAGGCCCCCCACTATGAAAACGTAAGCAAACAGTTAAAAATCTAGCCAGTGGCTAACACAACAGCCAGCCAGATAAAAGCTCATCCCACACACTACAGATCCCAACCTGCAGCAGATGCCACGTTGGTCAACGCCACTGCTCCTGTAGGGGCTGCCCGCTGGCACAACCCCGACTCAGACCGACTCAATGCCCAGGTTGTGCACCCCAGCAAACCAGCAGCACAAGGAAGGCACTTCAGAAACCACACAAGGCAAAAGAGCCCGAATTGGTAAGCACCCAATACCTGCAAGTGCAAACCCATCATACTACCTTGGGCTGACGCAAAAAATGCAGTCCATGCTCACCAATCACAGACAGGAGGGAAATATACCTCGGGCCAGCGGATCCAGACGAAAGAAACAAAAAGTGTGAGAACATTGGAGTAGAACGACATCCAACACAGAGGAGCAATATCAATGCCCCCCATCTCAAATAAGTTATTGTCCCGCAGCCTGGTTTGCCTTCTTAAACACCATGTCCCCTCCTAAGAAGTTTTCCCATTGGACAGCTCCCAAAAGCAAGACCCTGCAAGGTTATGTGAATATTATGAGAGTTTCAAGCAAGTAGAATCTCAGCCCTCAACAGTCTGTTGACTAATAGCATGGTACATTTGTTGGCTAAAGAGGGCGCCAGAACACGGGTAACACCTTGCGTGTTTTTTGATGTGCATTGATAGCTGCACCGCAGCTGGGATTAAGCATGCATGCTGGGTGGCCAGTGGGAGGGAAGACTGGGGATTCAGCTATGGTGCTTGATTTCCTCTGTTTGCTTGGGTCAACATCCATCTGTTGAAAGGACTCTGAAACCTCAAGCGGGGCTCTTCAGGCTTTGGTGCCTAATGGAGAGTGTGCACAAAAGTAGAAAAGATGAAGTGTATTTCAAATCTGAACAAAAGGAAGACTGGAGATAAACCCCTACATATATACAAGAGAGACCTGTTTACATACAAACACGTCCACAAATATGAAATGAGTGATAAAATTGATGCCAAAACAAATTATACATTCATGGAAAATGGATCAGGGCATAAACACCAGCTGCGAAGGATCCTGAAAGAAAAGAGTCAGTTTATACCCGTTGAACCAGTTCATTGCAAGCCAAAGAATGCATACCGTTGAGCCATCATTGTCGTTGCCCTATCAGCTCCGCCACTGACTTGGGGACATCTGTTTCCCCTTTTGCCGGCTTGACATAACCCAACACCCACTTGTCTTTTGCTTTGGCTACCAATTTGAAGCACAAGACCCTGTCTTTGGCCAAAAACATGTTCTAGGATGCGCAAGGGCATTCATAAACAAAATATTAATAGTGGACAGAAAGGAGAAAGATCATTTGGCTGCTCACTTTTTTGAAAATTCCCATTTCCTACATAGAAGCTTACTTATCAGCTCTTATTTAACTTTTTTATGTGATGTCAAAATCTTGGGTTAAGCGTTGCTGACCTGAATGCCTTTGTCTCCAAGTTTTGCGGCCAAGGAGTGATTGCCTACACCACACAGAGTCAGTACTGTAGGCATCATAAAAAGGAGCGGGGAAAAAAAAGAGAATGAGGAGATACCATGGAAATATTGGCCTAGCGGCCTTCCACAAATAGCTTGGGTGCAATAAGCAGAGAAAGCACCGGGGAGAACTGGTATGAAGCACTATATGGTGGGAAAACTACACATGACAATAACTTGTTCATTATGATACATTTCAGTAGGAAAATTTCAGATTAATTAGAAAAGATGGAAATAAAAACGATTTTAAATTTTGATCCAGAGTGTGTAAATGGATGAGGAGGTATAGAGATTTTGTCATTCAAGGCAGAACCTCGATGTCCACTCCAACTACAAGTTCAACTTGGAAATGCCCTACTCTCAATCTGCCGCCTTGGATGTGAATGTGTTGACAAACCGCAAACAAGATGACAGCAGACGAAGAATCGATCTGCTTGGGATTGACGGTGGGGGCGCTTGAAATGGGACATTGAAGCCAAAATACAAACAAAAGGAGTTAATCAGCCTTGGGAGCATTCAAAAGGCTGTACAGGAGATAATGGTCTGAACGATTAACATACCTAACGGGTTGGAAACTTCTTACCAGATGATGCTAGCAGAATTGTCTGGCTAGCGGCTCTCGAGTCCGACGGATCCGCGTTCTGCAGCCTCTGCACGTTGGTTGGCTCCTGGGGCATGATTTGAGTCCATTCCGAGTTCAACTTCAAGCACGGTGGTGTGGGCTCTGAGCCTCCAAAAACTTGTTCATGCAAGTAGACAGACCTATGAGACATACCTTGGAGTTGCTCCACCACGGCAGTCAAAAAACCTTCGCACCGGCGGGTCTTGTCCTGATCGGTTTGCGGTATCTCAATAGGGTGGCTAGGGGGTAAAGCTGAGAAATCGTGTATTTTTGGGGTGAAAGAGAGTCTCGTTTCTGTGTACCCAGCAAGTCACGCTGCGTTTGCTGAGCTGGCGAGGGCGTAACCTCATCCAAAAGAATACCTGAAAAAGCTAATGCGACAATAAGGTCGGTGCTGAATCACTCCGGCGTCAAGTAAAAGACGCCTGGTGGGCTGCGACAACTGAGGAAAGTTAGATGGGGGCGGTTGAGGAAGTGGCGAAGGAGGTCGGGGGCAAGTGGGTTGGGATGGAAGCGCGTGACAAGCAGTTTGACAGAGGCTATGTAGTGAGCCTTGGACAGCATGACGCTGCCGGAGGCGGAGGGCCGAGGTGCAATGGAGCGGATATGGGCATTCCATATCCGGAGCAACTCCTCCATGATCCCCCTGCCTGACAGACCCGCTTCCATCCCGTCCATCTGCGCACTGGGTATCTGCATCTTGACAATCGACAGCTGACTCGTCCGCTCGCATCTCTGCCGTTCACCGGTTGGATCAGTTGGGTGGAATGAGCACTGGGTGAGGATCCTGGGGGATATTATGTAAAAAGGAAGACGAGCTGAGCTTACCACGTCCGCTCGGAATTGCCGCCAGGCATGGTGGTCATCATCCAGCTCGTCTTCCGGGTCATAGACCTGCTGATCTTGCCGATAAGGTTCCATTGTCTGAGGTGGAGAAAGCAAACACGACGCCATTTGGTACAGAGTGCGAAAAAACAAAGTTTAAGAGAGAGATAACAGAAACATACCTTGAAGTGGAGAGCACCAATCCTCGGCAGGACCTTGGTGCACCGGAGTTGACTGCAAGCAGTGGTTCTAATGGTCTGATCTACTTGCGCGCGCCTGGGATTGACGTGGGTACCGTACCAAAGAGCGCATTCAACCTTGGCCTCTACAGTGCAACGCGTTGGATGGCCTGGGAGGAGGGGTCGAAGACGGGTTTTGGCGAATGGGTAGGAGCTGGGCGGGATGGTTGTCATTAAGGATACGCAGGAGGTGGGAGCACAGGCATGACCCACGGAAGAGCGTCAGATGGAGCGGCCAGACCAGGCCAGGTGGCAAGCTCTGATATACGGAAGTCGGGATGCACTCAGGTGGGTGGCGAAAGGGGTAAACGTGCCATAGAGCTCAGCAGACCAGGCCGTTGAGGGGTCATGGCCGCACGGAGAGTAGCTGTTATTTGTATGAGTAGGTGAGAGTCACTAGCATGGTAATAAGGGCTCAAACAAGCAAGCCAAAAGGGCACCTAGTTGGAGCAAAACAACATGGTCAACGAGAGAGCCATGCTAAAAGGTCTAAGCAAAGGGAGATATGGCACAAACTTGAGAGGTGTGGAGATTGGTTGGCAAGAGATGCGATGCAAGCCAAGATGACTGGTCTCACACATGTCCTCCCTCCCAGGAGAAAGGTTCAAGATGGAGGGCCCAGTCGTCTGGCATCACAGGGCAAGAGGAGGTACGTCGAGATGTCCAAATGGGAGGTATCGATTTCTCCCGGAATTCCTCCTCCGCCGAGCCCTCCTCTCCATAGCTTGCGATTGGATGGTGATGGCTCGGTGAAGCATTGCCTTCATAGTCTTTATTTTTTTCCCCGGTGGCGTTGTTTGAGAGAATTGCATGGAAACAAATAGGCAATTAATCAGAATACCACTTATCTCTTCGCGGGTTTATTTGCATGCAGTACAAGTCAAAGAAGTGAAGATGCAGCAATGTCGAAGGTGACAACTTACAGTCGTGTTAGTAGTGGGGATCTCTGAAGGGGTCCGTAAAAGACATGGCTGGAATGCAGAGTCAGATGAAAACTTTGGCGCAATTTGTAAGATTGAAGGGTCAAAATTTATGGAGCAGGGCAAATCAGAGTAGCTGCTTCCCCCTTCTGAAAGGTCTTGAGAGGAAACAGTCTTTTGCTCGGCTGTTTATTCTGAGGTAGACTTATGAATGATTGTGGATGCAAGGACTTAGAGGTGTATGCGTGAAAATGCACAGATCACTGAGGAAGAGCAACACATGATCGCATCACATGAGATCAGCATTGATGATGGTGAAACTGCGGAGCGAGGAGCAGAGCAGAACGCCGTCATGGAACCCTTCCCTTTATTGCTGCTGATGTGGATGGCATTGAGGACATTCAGATGTATTCGATAGCTTGGTAGATGCGCATGGCACATGGTAAGCTCAGAAGGAGTGTCTCTTGTGCCGCTTCTGGGAAAACCTATGTGGGTTTGATAGCTGAAAAGCCCACAGAAAATCAATAATAATGATGTTAACTTCTAAGAAGAAGTGCCTCTGGTGATTGATGATGAAGAAGAGGAAAAGGTGTGATCAACTGATCAGAAGGATATTTTAAAGAGCAATAGTTGAGAGTAGTGATGAATAATCAACAACAGGTGACCCCAAATGACCACTAAGAAGTGAGGAAATGGGAGGACCCTTAGGTTGATGAGTAATGATGAAAACTCTGTAATAATGTTCTGAAAATATGTTTCTGGATGGATGATCTCAGTTTGTTCATCCTTCAGTCATGTGGGGATGAACTCAGAAGATCAAATTGAATATATGCAAGGTGCAAAACCATGTGCAAAACCTTGAAGATTAAAAGGGATTATATTCACAGGGGAAATAACTTAGAAGTGATTTAATCTTAAATCATTATTCCTCATTTCTGCGGAATAACACAACACAACTATGGCACATGTAATATATTAAATTGAAGCTGTAATATCATGGATTATGAGTAAGGCACTGTTGAAGCCTTTTGGGCAACAGTGTTTTCTCTAAGGCTGACATTGGGTCACAATATTGAATTGGTGATTTTCCAGCCAATGGGTCACACCTCAGTGGCTCTGTTGAGCTTTCAGTCAAACAGACCAACTCGGACTTGCACGCACCAAGTGTGCTCTGTCAAATCTGCGCGCATGATATGCTGCGCAGTGTCAAGACAAACAAAAATTTCAACCGGTTAGGGCTCCACTCTCCCCACCTTATTCCCTTGCTCTTCTCTCTTGCCTTCTCTTCAGACCTGACTTGCAACCACTCAGAGCAACCATTGACTCAAGATCCCAATCTCTTGTCAACACTCAGGTCCCTACGCTCTGGCCCCAATCCAAGTGTAAAGTATTTCCTCTCACCGTGACTTACAACAACAATGACGCTCATGATCCTTTGACTGACTGCTAGCCTCAAGGCTGACCTACTTGGGCATCAAGATCTCATCTTTCCTTCTCACACAGACACAAACATTGCTGTAGTGCTGTTTGTTCAATTTCCTCTCTCCATTCTCCTTCTCTCTTGCTTGATGTTGAAAGGCCTTGCTCACTTTCTTTCTTTCTGATTGTTTTTGCTTTTTTGTTCATCTTTCATCTTTTTAGACTGTGCTTTGATCTTCTTCTCACTTCATCTTAAGAACTTGTCTCCTCACATTCTCTCCATTTTTCTAGAGGTAAATCCTTCTTTCTTCTCTTCCTTTTCACATACTCTTTGTTCTCATGTTCTCAGTGTTTTTGATGCTTGCTTTCTTCTTCAGTCTGGTTTTTGTTTGCAATCATTTTTGTCAGAATTTCTTCAGGCTCCCACCCAATTATAAATTGGTTTGGTGTCAACCAAGGGATACATTTCCCTTGGTGGATAACCAACCCAAGTTCAACTTGGATCCCCTTCACCAATTTTACATTGGTTGAGGGGATCACTTGGTTGGCTACCATCCATGTTTCCCTCGGATGGCTCCTACCAATATAGACTTGGATGTACCATCCAGGTCTAGTTTTCTGGCAGTGTAAGTAACTTTCTCTGCTGACTAAAACTACATTCTTTTTATTATTGTCAGCTATTATCCCTAAAATATAGATTATTCCTTAATCTCTGTCTGTCAAGAAGAGATGTGCTCAGGTCTGTTTAGCCAAGTACTACATAGATCACAGAGTGATACAGTATCTTGTTGTCTCCTTCTTCTTATTTATTCATCCTATTTTCGCAAGATAACATAGGCTGACAGCCAGGAGGTTAAACTCTACATTCATACCTCCATTTTTTATAATCAAGAGGCTAAAATCCATGTTTATAGATATGAATGTCTGTAACTCCTACAAGATTTTCTTTGGTGATATGGATTTGTTAATTTGGTGGTGAAGATTAGTCTTGGTGGTGAAGATTGGTTTTGGTGGTGTAGATGAGTTTTGGTTTCATGGATTAGTTTTGGTACTTTACTTTTGAGCCCACTGAAGCGCAGGACTAGAGGCTTGTGATAAGCTAGGCTCAATCCTTTCCAGCTTCAACTTAGAAAGAAAAATATGGATGTTTTTCTGCAAAAATAACCCATCAAGGAGACTCTTTTTGTGTTTGTGAGGCAATATCACCAGGGGAGAGGAGGGGGACTCCCCAAGGAGTGCCATAGCTTAACTTTTTTCTATAACTCTGGTGGATACCTCCCCTACATCTTTCTTTGAACTTCACAAAGTATTGGTTAACCCATGTTGAACTCATCTAGAATTTGATCACTTGAATTTAGTTTAATCTGTATAAAAAAGATACTCAAAACAAATTTGTAATTCAAGTTGAATTGTTCTTGAATTGATAAAATTATTCTGGTGAAAATCCAGACTGTTTGATTGAGATTTTAGTAGTGTACAAAAAAGTTTTTCAGGAAGGATGATAATGTTCCAACAGATCATCATGGCCAACACCAGGGGAGTTTTCTTGGCACTCCCTAGCAAGTGCCTTCACCCTACTGAACTACTGTAGTTCAGTAGGGTGAAGGCACTTGTTAGGGAGTTCCAAGGAAACTCCCCTGGTGCAAGATCTTCTTTGAAAAAATTGGTTAATAATTCTATTATACTATTGAATTCTTTACCTTCTGCATCCAAATAAATCTAAGAATTTGCCCTGACATCAGCAAAAATTTGCTGCAATTGTACCACAACATGCAACAAAACGGTAGCCCTCTCAGTCCAAAAACTGATTGAAGTCAATCCGGGGAGTGTTGAGAGGGGTTTTTCATTTACTTATATATTCTCAGCTTCATGTTCCATTTCTGTTTTTTGTGAGAGGGAATTCTAACAATGTCCCCCTATCCCACTCGGGCGGGATAGGGGGACATTGTCAAAATTGGTTTCACACCCCATATAACCAACAAAAACTAGTAATCATCTGTGAAAGGCCCAGCCTGTTGACCAGTATGTCTGTGTGACATGCATTTATTCAGCAATTGTAGTCCATAATCATGATTAAGTTGAGCTAGAATTCACAATAAATTCAACAAAATTTGTTGATAATTTCACAATGTTTAGCTATATATGTCAGTAATGAAAATGTATGAATTTTTGGCCAAAAACCCCCAATGATACTCACCAAAAATGTATGAATGACCATTTTTTCCATGTAGGTTACTCACCTGGAATGTATGAATGTTTGATCAATTATGAGGGTTGACAAGTTTTTTACATCTTTTCTCACTCTTTTCTGCATTTCTTTTGGGATTTTAGATGTTAGAGGCGGAATTATGGCTGGAAGAAATCCATGAGGTATCATTTCCCTTGGTATCTGGCCAAAAGAATGAACAAAAATCACTTTATGGGGTTGGGGGTGGGCCATCCGCACCCCTCATAACCCCGGATTCCCCCTCCCCTGAACCCGCCCCTCAGTGGAGAGGTTACTCATGAAACGTGTGTGAATGGGCTTGAAAAATGTATGAATTTTGGCAAAATCCAGGATTTTTTTGTTACTGACATATATAGGGGCTTGCCAGGGTCCTTTGAAAAGTCGTCGTTACAGAGTTGCCTACAGCCAGCCTATAGACGCATGTTCTTAGGAGCCACCCGCACTAGTAGGAAAAAGGTACATGATATACACCACGATATTACTATTCCAGCAGTCACGTATGCTGTTAGTTTACCCGGTACCGAGCCTTTTTTGACGTACACACAGTTTCCCTAAAACAGGTAGTTCATTTGGTAAGGATCATATGATGGAGAACCTCTTAACTTAATGAAGTCCGTCCTGGTTTCGGAGGCCAGGCGGGCCCCGCAGGGCCTCCTCTTCTTCGGAGGCCCTGCGGGGAGGGGGGCTTTCAGTAAGTTAAGGAGAACCTTTGTTTAGTACAACGGATACCACACAAATGCTTGCGACGTTTTGGAGCAGATTTGTTTCTTGACACAAATTTTTTTTTAGTGGGACGGGACCGACGATTCATCCCGACGGTGAGGAATCAGGATCCCCCCTTTCAGAGGTGAGGCGTAAAAGAAGCCAATCGGCGCCGGGGAAAAAAATCGGGATCCAAAAAAGTCACAAATATGTAACCGTAGCAACAAGATACTTGAGGGAAGACCGAAAGCATTGATGTGGCAGCTGCATACAGATTTACTCCCATGCATCTCAGGAGAATTTTGGCTTGGGCTTCCGATGGCTCTTCATCACCTTATCTGTTTCACCTTACCATGGACCTGCATATTCAGATGGCTATGTAGCTTAACGCAATTCCTTCGATGCCTTTTTTCTTTCCAGCAAAGAGAAGTTATGTATGTATATGCGTATGTTTTTCTCATTCCATCAATCCAAGCGACAGCATATACTGTAGTGCATATGCCCCCCAAAAAAGGGAGGGGGGGGTTTGAGGTGAGAAATAAACACGCAAAGAATTACAAGTCAACAGATCTACCGAACATCTGCGCCAGTCCCTTCAATGCAATCTACAAAAGGCAAACCGAAGAGAAGAGAGAAGATAAAGGGAATGCAATTAGTATCCACCAAAGGAACCAGAAGGTGCAGGCAGATACAGAGCGAGAGAGAGAGAGGGAGGGAGGGAGAACGAACGTGGTAAGAAGGCAAGAAAGCCTGCACGTCCTTCCAATCGATTCTAATCTTAACGAGCGGTGATAGGGATCCAGATCCGCGCACCCCACTGTCGAGAAATCCTTTGACGAATTTCGCTTCCTGGGCTTCCACCAAGCTGAACGCGCGGCCGTGCTCATTCGCCCGCGCAGTCCGCCCCACCCGATGCACATACTTCTTGATATCAATAGGCGCATCATAGTTCACCACGTTCTGCACCCCCGGAATGTCCATCCCTCGGGCGATCATATCCGAACATATCAACCTTCACAAACACAGATTCCCAGCCAGCCTTCATTCAGCCTGTTTTTTTTTAACTTGTGGAAAAAAGGAAGGGGAGGCTTACATGTTGATTTCACCCGCTTGAAATTTCTGCAGGATTTTCTTACGATCCGTGGGGCTCAAGTCGCTGGAGAAGCATTCCACCTTGAACAGCCTACAAAGCTCCACATTACCTACGTGCTGATCCAGTGGTGTATCAGAAGCCACAACGGATGAAGGTAGAGGTGGTGGTGATGGAAGGGCTTGGAATTGCTCAACCATCAGCCGACACAAAGCGGTCAATCGCCGCGCGCCCTCGACCGATTTACAGAAACACAACGCCTTCTCGATCCGCTGACTCTTGACCAACTTGAAGAACACCAACGGCTTCAAATCAGTCCTAGTCACTGTAATATATTGCTATAAGGTGATGTGGATATAGAGGGGAAACAAAATCAGTCTCCCTTCGAAGTGAACTACCGAAAGGAAATGGTAAAACGATGCACAAACCTTCAAAGTTGTGGGTAAACTGTAGCTGTTCAATTGGTCGACAAAGTCCATCGGCCGGGCAGGGCGCTCAGGATCCCCGTCGAGCGGCGCGGAGTCGGACGAAGAGATCTTGACAAAGACCGGTCTGCGCAAGCCCAGATGGGCCAGCTTGACTGGATCCCTCCTCAGAGTAGCCAAAAACAGTAAAATCCTAAACTGTTTCCAAGAAGCAACAAAAAAAAACAATCAATGATTCCCGCTAGATACGTTTTTTAGGGGGGGTCAAGGCAACTCACGGGACGTAATCGACAGGGGTTGTGAGTCTCAATGGGTAGGTTTAATTCACGAAGGTGGGGTCGATCTTCGTACGGGAACGCGGAAGATAGAGGGCAGGATTCAGATGGAGGCGCAAGTGAGCAACTGGGAAGGTTGGAAGAGGTTCTGAATCGAGGGTCGGCAGATTCTGAAGATGGGGTAGCATGAGGAGCGGAGGATAAGATTTGGTTCAACCAAGCCTGCGATTTGTTCAACAGTTGGTCGGCCTCATCGAGGACCTGACTTTGGATAACCCGCAGAAGTATAAGCAGTTTCCTCAACCCAATGATCAGTACGGTTGAGTGAGTGAGTATGACACTGACCAAGAAGCACAGATGTTCCAGCGAGAAGGCGGGGGTACAGTTCAGATGATCGACTAATCTTCCCGGCGTCGCAATCACCACGTCGACCGCGCCTTCCATGCCATCACGAGAGGAGCTGAGCAGGGCTTGTTCCTTCGGGAAAGAATGTTGTCCAGTAATGATGGCTGCCTTTTTCGGGATTCATAAGAAAGGAGTGGGTCAGGAAGGCGTCTGCTGCTGGAGGATCTATCCAGCATGCTTACCTTCAAGCCTGTTCCTTTCGCAAAAGAATCGAACGTGTTTTTGACTTGTAGCACGAGGTCCCGGGTAGGCAAGACGATCAGAGCGCGCAGATGGCAGACGACGCGAGACGACAAAGCCTATGTAAAAGCGCATGTCAAGATAAGAATCATGAAGAGAGATAATCTAATTCGGTCTTTTTACCTCGACAATCGGTACGATGTAGCTTAGCGTTTTCCCAGACCCAGTGGGAGCGCTGACGCACAAATCTCGAGGCGGTCTCCTGCTCGGATATAAGCTTGAAGCCGGCGTGGTAGGGTACGCGCTCAACGGAGGCATGAGGATGGAGAAGACGGCAATTTGCACTGAAAAAGAAAAGAAAACCCACCCTTTGTGAAATTAGCTGCGCTGGACTTGGGTTTCGGGGCTTGGAGGGAGGGCAGCGGGATGGTGTTGGCACCGGTGAACCCGAGCTGCAGCCGCGCTTTCTGCTTCTTCGTCAGTGGCACTGCGTGGCTGGGTTCCAAGGATGGTTCACGAGGGTTTTGTCGATCGACATGAATTTGACTTTCTCTTGTCACGAGTGGGGCTATTGATTCTGTTTCTTCTGCTTGTGTTTCTGGTTCTGTTGATTTTTCTGCTTCTGTTGTTATTGTTGTTCTTTTTTCTGATAAGTTTTTTGCTTCCAGCCGTTGATTCAGTCTGAGCAGTGGCTTGCACACCGGCTGTCCAGTATCTTGCTTTAGTTGTTGCGAGTTGTTTGGATCGAATCTGTTGACGGAAAACATGTTTCCCTCGTTGTTGTGCTCTTCTCTTCTCGTCTTGCCCTCTCTGAATTTTGTTCTCCTCTCTTTTATATTTTTGGTGTGTTGGCTGATACATACATATTGCATACAGGAATATATGCATATGCAATACACGCCAAACCCGAGGACCAAAGGACCGACGGACCAGCGGAGCGGAGCCGGACAGAGACACACCACGCAAACGCACACGCAAGACCATACCACCAAGTCAACACTAGTGTATGGAGCTACATTTAATTATTTTGGAGAGAAAGATAAATAGATACACACAGAGAACACAAGAGAAACCAAAACAACACAACCAGCCATCGAAAGATCTACACAGGTCTACATATGAAAGAAACAAACTAGGAGAAATGCCTCAGCAACTGCGAGTTTTTCGAGTGCAAGCTAATAAACAAAGGGTGGACATGATGATGATGATGATGTATATTGGAATGCGAGCTAAGATGGTGAGTAGTGGATGGAGGAGGATCCACGGCGTGTTCCGTGTCCACGGATTTCCCCTTACTATCCATACCACTCAAACTATCTTGCTCATTATCATCATCGTGACCAGCTGCCTTGAATTCCTTGGTACTCATGTAGAGCGTCTTCGGCATCTCGTACCTAAACATACAAGCAAAAACATATCCCCAGAGGTAAAATAAATAAATAATAATCTTCCTTTTAGATAGCTGCTGCAAATGCATAACAAACGAAAAGAGCCGTCCAAAAGTTCAAGAAGAGGAGAGCATGAACGCACAGTTTCAGGCCCGCAGACTGTCCCTTCTGTGTCAAGTAATTCAAAAAGCATTTCGTCACTTGTGGGTCTTTGCACATCGCATCCAAGTCGATGGGGCACTCTGACTCCGAGCGAGAGCTAGGGCGGGATCTTGTGGAGGGAATGGAGGGGAGGGGCGGATGGAAGTTGTCTGAGATGTGGTTGTCGGAGATCGCGTGTTGAGGAACCAGAGAGGGGTGCGTGACTCCAGGCTGGAGCTGCTGGACAATCTCCCACTCCTCACCGGCAGAGAACAAACTAAGCCAGCGGTGACCACCGCCGTCGTTGTCGTTATCATCGTGTTCGAGATCGGGGGGTCTGAGGAGGACTTGGTTGTTGGGATTAGGGAGCAGATGGTGGTGGGCGATCCAGCGGACGAAGGCGCGGGTATGGACGACGACGAAGCCGACGAGATCGCCCACCTGGCCGATGCCCACCTCCGCATGCGTCTTCGCCACCCGTCCGGACACAAACATCTGCGCCACCTCCGGCACCGCCGCCAACAGCCGCTGCTGGATCTTATCCAGGTCCACTAGGTTGAACTGGTTATGGATCTGCTGCCCCAGCAGCGTCCCGCTTCGCCCCCTACCCTCGACCGTCGTCAACAGCCGGTCTACAAGGTGCAGCCGCCCTGAATCATCCATGTACCCGATATCCCCCGTCGCTAGCCACCCTTCAGCATCTACAGCACTCTCGATCCGCTCCTCGCTCGCCGCCGTCCTCGGCACTAGATACCCCGCAAACACGTTCGGCCCTCGCATGTATACTCTTCCTTCTTCAAATGGACTGTCTTGGGTGGGAACAAGTCCTTCCACTTTCTCCAACTTTCAATTCCACTCATCCGACAAACACAACCAAACTCGCAATGTCATCATATGAACTTTTTTCCGCAATGGATTTTTTCTTTAAAAGCAAACGGAACCAACATGCTTACTTTGACTTCACAGCAAGGCAACGGCGGCCCGACATGCCCCACAACAAACGTGTTAGACCCGTCCTCCACGGTGAAACACGCCGCGCCACAGGTCTCAGTCAGGCCATACCCTTCAGAGATCTTCACGCTCAAGCTGACGGAAAGCAGTTCCGCGACGTGCTTGGAAAGCGGCGAAGTGCCACTGATAATCCTAGTCCCAGAACAAGACAAAAGCATCAAGTGTTCAATTTTTCTCATCTGAATGAATTGGAAAAAATAATTTTTTTTGCAAAGGGTTGTGTCATTTGGGTGTGCTCACCATTTGAGACGCCCGCCGAGCTGGTCACGAAGGTAACCCAAGACGAAGCGATCCCAGAGCCAGATATGTTCGCCGAATCCGGCCTTAAGCATTTTGAGTTTCTGCTCGATCGCCTTGTTGAGGAGATAAGTCTCGATGGGACTTTTGAACGAGCTGAAGTGGTCCAGGAACTGCAGCCGTCGGTCGAGGATCTGGTGCGTCAGGAAGCTGGGCGTCGTCGCCAGGAACGTGGGCTCCAGCACACTGATATCTTCCAGGATCCGCAGACTCTCTAGCGAGCTGAACCCAATCGAGCCTCCCTGGTTCAATACCCATGCTTGTGTCATCTTCTCGTAAATGTGGTGCACTATATTATCCCAACGTCCGTCATTTTTATTTTTATTTTTTTTTGCGTGGGCAAGATATCAGAATGCAAACATCAGTTCAAATGCTGGGGGTACACTTGAAAATGGATAAGTTAAACTGACGAGGTAAATATGAGAATTGAACAAGCTCTTGCGTGTGAAGATTTCGGAGTTGGCCCTGTTCCACTAAACGGTTGAACGCGGCGAGGTTTGCAGCAAAATTACCATGTGTAAGCACGCAGGGTTTTGGGCTTCCTGCAAGATGAGAGCGATTGGATGGGTGGACATGAAGCAGTCAGTTATTGCTGCGAGTGTCAAGGGACGGATGAAAGGATGCGAACCGGTAGTTCCGCTTGAATAAACGATCCCAGCCACCGTCCTGGACCCGGGACGCAAGTGATTGAGTTTCACGGCTTGAATGACTTTTTGAGGCTTGAGAGTCAGATCGGGTGCATCCACGGGAAGGGAGGAGAGGATGTGAGAATGGCCGATCCGGGCCACTTCTTCCAGACTGTAGAAGGTCAATCCGAGATGGAGCGCATCCAATCGCGTGTGAGAGGACAGTTGAAGGGGGTCAATGATGATGTAAATCGGCTCAGGAAACGCGCTCAGCCGGATCGGGCTGGGATGAGCCGACGAGGAAGAAGTGCAGGGTGACGCATCAGAGAGTGGCGAGGCCAGGGATTGGTCCCTGTGAGGTGCTGTGGGCCTTCCAGAATCCGACAAGGTTGCCCTGGGCGGCTCATTGGGTGCCGTTTTCTTTCTGCTCTTCAATGATAGCTTATCAATATCGGAGTGAAGTGAATCAGCACGGCTAGATTGGAGATCAGACGAGTCGGCGCGAGAGTTAGTGATCTGGTAGCGTCTCTGATGGACTCGGAATGTTGCCAATCGGTTGAAATTGTGAGTGCTGAGGATGATGGCGCGTGGATGGGTATCATGGATGATTGCTGAGGCTGTTTGGGCTGGAAGCTGGTCGTTGATCGAGACGACGGTGATGGAGTTCCGATAGGCTGCATATTCAGAAATGGTCTATATATCAAATCAAGATGGGGGCAAAGTCAATATAAGCTGTCGACGGGCACGAGAGTATGAGTGAAGATGGAGGGAGGAAGACTGAACCCAAGACGGGCTGCTTGGACACCAGAGAGCCAACCTGGGCCTGTCCAAGACGACCTCGCCGTCCGGGGGAGCAGCAGAAGATGATGATGGGCTGGGGAGGGTATGCGAGGGTCGCAAGAGCTCTACGAAGCCAGCCGAGAGATCACGAATCTTGGCCAGCACTTGGGCGTACGAGAGCCACTGATAATCCGGACGAGGCTGGACAGGCTGCGAGGAACAGTCCCACGTGAGTCTGGTGCCGATACAGGGACTGGAGCCTGTACGAGACAAAAGCAGCATCCATCGTCAGAGTCAATTGCTGAGCACTTGGGTTGCCCTGCATCCTTGATTGCGGCCAAGATGGCAGCATTGGACTGGAGGGAATTCACGGGGATGATGGATGGCCTCCTGCAAATCCAGAGCATGTTGGACAGCCAAGCTGACACCTACTACTTGGTTATGTTAGACAATCTGGGCAAAAAGTATGCCATGAGGCTTTCAAGATTTTATAGGTAAACCGTTCCCAGGCTGCTTTGAAGTCTGGGTTGAAATTGTGGCAGAAAGTCAATATGCCAAAATATTATCTTGAATGTCCTTCGAAGCCTTCGAAGACCAACAGGAGTTGGTTTATTTGAGCATGTAGCATGTGATGTTATAATGCAGGCACATGCAAGAAGAAAAAAAAATGTAAAGTGAAAAATAATTTGTGAAACACTTAATAAGAGTTAATATAATGGCCATTTGGGAAGAGGAAACAAGAAGGGAAAATGAGAAAAGGAATACAAAGTTTATTTCTTTTGTTTTTTAAGAGCCCTTTCAGCATTTTCTATTTGTTTCTGTTGACCAGCCACCTTTGCTTTTGCTGGCCCTTTTCCTTTTTTATTAGCTTTCTTGGCGGTTCCATTAAGGTGAGCTATGACTGCCTCCGTCATTCTTTGAGACATCTGACAAGAGAAACCAATCCGAGTATACTTTTTTGAAGGAGAAGAGCCAGGGAGTGTTTGATGTTTGACCTCCGTGGACTTGAAGACGCAAACAGTCACCCCAAGGACTTCCTTCAAATCTAGATAGACTTGGAAGTCCCTGAATGTGAACTGACCACCGACCATGTCGAATCCCACATTGGCCAAAATTGGATCATCATCTTTGGAAGTAAGAGGGTTGAAGATTGGAATCCAAATTACCAGAGTCCAAAAGTTCTTGTCGGAGTCCTTATGGGGAGCATTGTAAAAGTCATACATCGTGAACGTGAGGAATGATGCAAAGTCGAAGGTGTTGTAGGGGGTCGGATACTCCATGTGAGCCATTGCAGGTAGGTTGTTGTCAATGAGGATTTTCCGGTAGGCTTCAAAGACACCGGGGGAGACAAGCATGAGGGATTTGGCTATGAATTCGGTGGCCTCTGGGCAGCAGCGGCTTCATCTTGTTGATTGTACTGAGCCAACGACATCAGGAGACCAGCTTAGTTACAGAGCAATATCGTCCAAACGATTCAGCGCGTGTTGTTGACTTGCGCCATCCATCCGCCCACATGCAGCCGCCGAGAAGAGAACCGTTTACTTCGACTTCGTTGACGTAATGAGTTCGCTCGATGAGGTAGCAGACTAGTTTCTGCCACCCAAGCGTCTCCTCAGGTGACATGGTATCGAAGGGAATCCAGGATGCCTTGCAGAATGACTCCCCTCCTCGTGGGGCAATGACAACCCGCCCAAATGACAATCGTTTGTAGCGTGCAGCAAGTGTCTCTGGAGTAGTGATGGGCTCCCCGGGTTCTGGGTCCTCTTGGCGATAGCGGGGGACAAAGTAGAAGTGGGTTCCGTCATTTGGATCCGATGTGGCTTCAGTGTCGGAGTTGGAATCACCATCACGCAAGTCCTCCTCATTATTTTCCAGTGCTGCAGTCGTGGAGCCGCTTGCAACGTGAGGAGCCAGAGCATTCTGTCGGTAACGTTCAAAGCGCCTCATACAGTAGCCCCGGCGGGATCTACGGCCACGGGGAGGGGGTCTATGCAAGAAGAAATCATTGGGGGGTGAGCTGAATCAGAGAAATAAGGGAATCTATCTATCTAAGATCTTGATGAGGGGTGGGAGTGTAGAGGAGCTGGGTGAGTGCGCTCAGACCTACAGCATGACCTCCACACTCAAGGTGATGGCCCCTCCGGAAAACTTGGGGAGGTGGGCTGGGTGAGTGCGCTCAGTCCAACAGCACCACCCCCTGTATACTTACACAGCCCGGAGAGGCAATCAGGAGAGGAGGGGGGGGGGGGTAGATTGCAGACATACATGTATTGATTGCCCCTGAGAAAACGAATTTGGCGCCAAAGTTTCCATGATCCCAGTCCACGGGATCCAGGGACCAATTATTCGCCATTCGCCACGGGGGTGAAACGAAATCGGCAGCTCGCACCTGCTGGTTCACCAGGTCTACCTCCACCTCGTTCCCCTCACTCGCTAATCGCGCTAATTGGTCTACTTCTTTCTGAGGCAATATTAACGGTAACATCCTGTTCTTGAACATGTTGTTGTAGAAGATATCAGCAAAGCTAAATTTTGGCATACGTTTCTTTTTCCAAGGGACCTCCTTTGAGAGCTCAAAAGCGTGCTTACCTGGTAGCTATGACACATGTGACGCCAAAGTCCAGCAAAGCCCATGGGGCGTGTTCACGAGAGCTTCCACAGCCAAAGTTAGGGCCGGTGACGATGAGGATCTTAGCTTGATTGAAAGGCTCTCGGTTCAAGACAAAGTCGGGGATCAGCTCCTCCTTACCAGTCGATAGCGCAGGGAACGGAACAGTGCTTGGCCTAATCCGGTCCGCTTAATGGTTTTGAGGAACACGGCGGGGATGACGTTGTCCGTGTCGACGTTGCTAAAAAAAATTATACACCCTGTTTCAGTGGGTATGTGTTCAGTCGGGAGAGAGAGAGGGAGCGAGAGAGAGAGAGAGACAGAGAGAGAGAGAGAGAGAGAGAGAGAGAATCTAACATACCTTGCTTCCAGCACGGAAGATATACCTCTCCAAACCTCAAACTTGGGCGATCCAGCTGCTTTACCAACAGCTTTGGGCTGGTGTACTCGAGTGGTGGTTTGGATATTTCTAACGTCGGTGAATCGGCCATGGATGGCAGCAGCAGCAGCCATCGCAGGGCTCGAGTACGTCCACCGGGTCCTTGTCGGCCCTCGAAGTTGCGGTTCGACGTCGAGGCACATCGTTCGCCGGGTTTGAGTTGGTCCGGGTTCATGCCAAGCCACATGGAGTAGCCAGCTTCTCGCCAGTCAAAGCCCGCATCCTTGAAGATGCAATCGAGACCTTCCTCTTCTGCCTGTAACTTGACCAGTCCTGAACCGGGGACAACCATCGCATATACGCCTTCGGCATGGTATTCAACAGGGCTATTGGTCCGTTTCAATTCATGTTCTTTCTGACATACATCGCGTGCTGACACTAAATATCTGATTTAATCTTTGAGCATTTAGGCCAGGCCGCATATTGATTTCATATCCTTGGGGGTGGGTAAGCCAAAATTCCGCTGGCAGGACTCGGCAGAAGGACGCCTGGCAACTACCATCCTCCGTACTCAACGCTACCACCCAAGGGACCATCAAGAGCAGCAGGGCTACTGGTCGCAGTCCCACTCACGGCCTATCTGGTGTACCGATTGCAAGTGCGCCAAGTCTACCCGGACCCGATCCAGCAACTGCTGCGACAAGCACTCACGGCCGAGCATCGGGTGAACCACCGGAAGGCGCAGATTGTGTTCAGGCAGGCGTACAAGCAGGCCAAGCAGCTTGTCCCGTCGGGCACTCTCGACTGGTCCAAGGCGTCAGCCATTGCGCTCCGGTGGGCCGACGCCCTCAAACGGACCACCAGGCTCAGCCAGGCCGTGCAGGTCTACGAGCACGACATGCGCGCACCTTCGCAAGCAGCGCTTCCTGCTCCCGGATCATCTCCACCCAGCCCGTCAGAGCCTCCGAGTCCAGATCCACTTTCTCAGCGGGAAATACCCCGTCATCGACCACAAGCACGATGCCATCGTCGTCGGTGCCGGCGGCGCTGGCCTCCGTGCCGCTTTCGGGCTCGCCGAAGCAAGCTGGGCTCAACACCGCCTGCATCACCAAACTCTTCCCCACCCATTCCCACACCGTGGCTGCACCGGGTGGTGTGAATGCTGCCCTAGGAAATATGACCGAGGTAAGCCATTTTACCTACCTTTCCCCTTTCATTCTGTTTCATCCATCGCCACTCAACCCACTTATTTGTTTCACTCCAATCCAAAACCAGGATGATTGGCGTTGGCATATGTATGACACGGTCAAAGGCTCGGACTGGCTAGGAGATCAGGATGCAATCCATTACATGTGCAAAGAAGCCCCTCAAGCGGTGATTGAACTGGAACATTTTGGCGTCCCCTTCTCGCGAACCAAGGAGGGCAAGATCTACCAGCGAGCCTTCAGGGGCCAGTCTTTGAAATACGGCAAGGGAGGACAAGCCTACCAATGTGCGGCCGCCGCCGACCGGACCGGCCATGCCATCCTGCACACCTTATACGGCCAGTCTCTCCGCCACAACACCAACTTCTTTGTCGAATTCTTTGCCCTCGACTTGATCATGGACGATGCCGGGAACTGCGTCGGTGTCGCCGCCTACAACCAGGAGGATGCTACCCTCCACCGCTTCAGAGCCCACCAGACCGTGCTTGCAACCGGCGGCTACGGCCGCGCTTACTTCTCTTGCACCAGTGCACACACATGTTCTAGTGATGGTAACGCAATGGTCACCCGCGCTGGATTACCATTGCAGGATCTCGAATTCGTCCAATTCCACCCTACCGGTATCTATGGTGCTGGATGTCTGATCACGGAAGGATCGCGAGGAGAAGGTGGATACTTGTTAAACTCACAGGGAGAAAGATTTATGGTCAGTCATTTTTCATCAAGACTTTGCCTTTTGTTTGGAAGTCTCTGCTTACCCTTCTCCACAAACACGTGATTTTTTTTTTAGGAACGATACGCACCCACAGCGAAAGACTTGGTATCCAGGGATGTCGTGTCGCGATCGATGACAATTGAAATCAGAGAAGGCAGAGGGGTGGGTCCCGACAAAGACCACTGCTACCTCCAACTCTCACACCTCCCCCCCGAAGTTCTCCATGAGCGTCACCCCGGAATCTCTGAGACCGCCGCTATCTTTGCTGGTGTAGACGTCACCAAGGAACCCGTAAGCTCTTGCGCGTCTGATCAAATCTTGCCCCGCGAGTCTGTCATTCTAACGATGCCACCCTCTCCCCTTTGCTACGTACGTGCGGATCATTAGATTCCAGTTCTACCAACGGTGAGTAGTATATCTTACAAGTTTATAATCCTTTCTCTTTTTAATCATTACCTTGCGATTGATTTTTTTAGGTACACTACAACATGGGTGGAATTCCAACAAATTACCATGGCCAAGTATTGACCCAAGACGCTAAGACCGGGGCGGACAAGATAGTACCGGGACTTTATGCAGCAGGAGAGGCGGCGTGTGTATCAGTACATGGGGCGAACAGACTGGGAGCAAACTCGCTGCTGGACATAGTTGTTTTCGGGCGGGCGTGTGCGAAGCACATCGCGGCCAATAACGAGGCAGGCAAGCCTCACAAGGCGATGCCGGAGGATGAGGGGATGAAGTCGATTGAGGATCTCGACAAGCTCCGGACCGCCAGTGGGCCCAAGCCCACTGCTCAAATCCGCAACGACATGCAGAGGGTCATGCAGAACGACGGCTGCTTTCTGCACCTGTTTCGTTGAGCAATCACTAATATCTCTGTCTCTTTTGATGTTATATAAGATGTTTTCTACTGTCTCTCTCTTCTGGTGTGGTTGGTTTTGGTTCTCTTATTCATCTCCTGAGGCTGTGTCTCTTCGTTCTCTAGCAACTAACAACAATCAAAGCGAGAAATACATAACCATTGCAACAACAACATTGTCATGGCTGATTCATTGAAATTGCTCTTGGTCATTCTGCCAAGTTGTTGAGGCCTCTTTGAGAGTTATTTATTGGAGTCCAACAACACTTTGGCGGACAAGATCTTCAGATACCAATAAGCATGCACCACCCCCAATTTCAATGTACAAAACTTCAGCAAAATCAAATAATCAATGAGAAATAAGAGCAAATAAAAATCATGGATGAGCGCAGTTTGACAAACAGCACAATTCAAATGTGTTCAAGTATAACTCATGGTGTATGGGGGCCTTGGGAATGATTTCAAGGGTGGAAATAATTTTTTTGATGCTTAAAGAAATTATTTCTACCTTTGGAATCATGTCAATAGCCCCAATACATCATGAGTTACACTTGCAGATGTATTACTGCACTTGCAACACTCATTTGTTACAATTCACAATTTCCTGGGTGTATTGCCATGATTAAAAAGGTTTAAATAATTTCTCTAACTATCAAAAAATTCTTTCAACCTTTGGAATCATGTCAATATCCCCAGCATAGCCTGAGTTACACTTGTGCACATATAGGTGTGATGAGTGCACTAGTATAAAGTGCACATGTGTAACTCAGGCTGTGATGGGGCTATTGACATGATTTCAGAGGTGCTAATAATCTTTTTGATGATTTAAAAAATTCTTTCTAACTTTGGAATCATGTTAATATCCCCAGTACAGCCCGAGTTACACATGTGCACATTATACTGCACTCACCACACTTATACGTGCACAGTGGCAACTCAGGATGTTTGGGGTCTATTAACATGATTCCAAAGGTGGTAATGTATTTTCAATCATAAAAAACATTATTACCGCCTTTGAAATTGTGTCAATAGCCCCAGTACATCCTGAGTTGCACATGTGCACATACAAGTGTGGTGAGTTCAGTATTCAGCGCACACGTGTAACTCAGGCTGTACTGGGGCTATTGGCACAATTCCAAAGGTGGGAATAATGTTTTTTATGATTAAAAAATATATTACCACCTTTGGAATCATGTTAATAGCTCCAGTACATCCTGAGTTGCACATGTGCACTTTGTACTGCACTCATCCCACTTATATGTGCACATGTGCAACTCAGGATGTAGTGGAGCTATTGACACAATTCCAAAGGTGGGAATAATGTTTTTTATGATTAAAAATATATCACCACCATTGAATTATGTTAATAGCTCCAGTAATCCTGAGTTGCACATGTGCATTTTGTACTGCACTCACCACACTTATATGTGCACATGTGCAACTCAGGATGTACTGAGGCTATTGACACAATTCCAAAGGTGGGAATAATGTTTTTTATGATTAAAAAATATATTACCACCTTTGGATTCATGTCAACTCCACTACATCCTGAGTTGCACATGTGCACACATAAGTGTGGTGAGCTCAGTATTCAGTGCACACATGCAACTCAGGATGTACTGGAGCTATTAACATAATTCCGAAGGTGGTAATATAATTTTTAATCATAAAAAACATTATTCCAAACTTTGGAATTGTGTCAATAGCCGCAGTACATCCTGAGTTGCACATGTGCACATGTAAGTGTGGTGAGTGCAGTACAAAGTGCACATGTGCAAATCAGGATGTACTGGGGCTATTGACACATTCCAAAGGCGGGAATAATGTCTATTATGATCAAAAAATATATTAACACCTTTGGAATCATGTCAATAGCTCCACTACATCCTGAGTTGCACATGTGCACATATAAGTGTGGTGAGTGCAGTACAAAGTGCACATGTGCAACTCAGGATGTAGTGGAGCTATTAACATGATTCCAAAGGTGTTAATATATTTTTTAATCATAAAAAACATTATTCCCACCTTTGGAATTGTGTCAATAGCCCCAGTACATCCTGAGTTGCACATGTCCGCATCACTGCGCATTAACCGGTCGAACACGGCAGTTCGAGCGTGCCGAACAGCCGTGTTCAACCGGTGGTCGGACAGCCTATCCGACCGAAGCACCTGCCGGCGGGTCGGACAGCCTGTCCGATCAGTTCCTGGGACCGTTGCACAGGACAGCCGGGACCGTCGGACAAATCTGTCCGACCAGTGCTCTCGCTCGGTCGGACAGTGTCCGTCCGACACCGGTCGACACGCTGTTCGACACCGCTCGAGCAGCCGTGTTCGACCGGTTAATGCCGGCAGTGCATATAAGAGGGATGAGTGCAGTACAAAGTGCACATGTGCAAATTGATGTGCTGCTGTCCTTTTTTTTGCCTTGCCCTGCTGCTTTCTGCACCTGTTTCGTTGAGCAATCACTAATATCTCTGTCTCTTCTGATGTTATATAAGATGTTTTCTACTGTCTCTCTCTTCTGGTGTGGTTGGTTTTGGTTCTCTTATTCATCTCCTGAGGCTGTGTCTCTTCGTTCTCTAGCAACTAACAACAATCAAAGCGAGAAATACATAACCATTGCAACAACAACATTGTCATGGCTGATTCATTGAAATTGCTCTTGGTCATTCTGCCAAGTTGTTGAGGCCTCTTTGAGAGTTATTTATTGGAGTCCAACAACACTTTGGCGGACAAGATCTTCAGATACCAGTAAGCATGCACCACCCCCCAATTTCAATGTACAAAACTTCAGCAAAATCAAATAATCAATGAGAAATAAGAGCAAATCAAAATGGATGACCGCAGTTTGACAAACAGCACAATTCAAATGTGTTCAAGTATAACTCATGGTGTATGGGGGGGGGGGGGCCATGGGCATGATTTCAACGGTGGAAATAATTTTTTTGATGGTTAAAGAAATTATTTCTACCTTTGGAACCATGTCAATAGCCCCCATACATCCTGAGTTACACTTGCGGATGTATTACTGCACTTGCAACACTCATTTGTTACAATTCACAATGTCCTGGGTGTATTGCCATGATTAAAAAGGTTTAAATAATTTCTTTAACTACCAAAAAATTCTTTCAACCTTTGGAATCATGTCAATATCCCCAGCATAGCCCGATTTACACTTGTGCACATATAGGTGTGATGAGTGCACTAGTATAAGGTGCACATGTGTACCTCAGGCTGTACTGCGGAGTACTTGTTGTACTCCAGCGGAGAACTCATAGAGTACTCTGGCGGAGTACTTGTTGTACTCCGGCGGAGTACTTGTTGTACTCCGTTGGAGCACTCATAGTACTCCCGCAGAGCACTCATAGCAGTTCCCTAACTTAACACAACTTCATCCAATCGGGAGAGCCTAGACTGCATCGTCAATGAATGCCCCAAATTTCAACAGTCATAAACAACACTTTCAGTACTACATAAATATGCACTTCTATTTGGCATCTTCTTTCATCCACAGCCCACTTTATCATGGTCTCATCCAACTTCAACCTTTGAGAAGAACTTGGCTACAACTTCCCACTTGGCATCCCATGCACAAAATTGATTTGATGTGTTGGTCAAATCAGTCTATAGAATCTGCAAGTGAAGAGCAGGAGAGAACAGGACTTCCCATTGATGTAGAAGCACTTTCAGACTCAGGAGCAGATCTAGCAGGATTCTACGCATTCATAGATCCCAGAGTTCCCAAACTTTCTCAATTCTGCAGCAGGAGCTTCTCTGCAGAGGACTTCCCCTTGAGCCAGAAAAAGAGATAAAAAGCCTTGAGCCATCCACAAGGCCTATCCCTTGTTCAGCAGGGCAGTGGGGGCTAGTGTGTTTCTTCCTTTGCAGAAAAATCAGCAAGGTGTATGAATAATATTGAATGAAAACAAGCCCCACAACCCAGTCAGATCTCTCACCCTCCAAAGGCAAAGTAAGCCTTGGGATTAGTGAGCATCAGTATTTTCAAGACCAGGGGGATTGGTTTGGACAGAGTGAGCGGTCAAATAAATTACATATACAATTACAGCCAGAGGCTCAAAGTCATGCCAGATTAAAGACAGGGAGGTTAACATGAATGGATTCCCACCATTATTCCAAAGAAAATCTAGATATCAAGCCAGCTGGGTGGTAGGACTGACAAGGTGGAGGTAACTTTGTCCACCAAGGAGATCAAGCGCCACAAGGAGGTCAAGTAAGTGAGTGTGGTCCAGGGGTTGGGTGCAAAAGAGGGTAACAATTAAAAGATTTCATAGAACTAGAGATGTATTTCAATGTTAGATATGCAAAAAATGGATGTTGCTGCTATATACAAGTGATAGGGATATGATTGAAGATGGATAGCTCAATTCAAGATGAGAAACTGAGCTGAGATGATTTACCTAGAGGCAGGGAGTTTGTTCCCTTGCTGACTAGGTTGGATATGTGATAACGATGATGATGATGTGATAACAATGATGATGATGTGATAACAATGATGATGATGTGATAACGATGATGATGATGTGATAACGATGATGATAGAAAATAGGAAAAGGGAATCACGAGCAGAGTTGCGTTCTCTGTCTGCTGCAATACAATCTGTTCATTCAATTGTTCATTAGAACATCTCACTTTTTCATCTATTACCATTCCAATCATTCCTCTTACTTGTAATGCCGCAGTTTGGTTCTTTATGGCTCTTAACTTCAACATCTTGATGCACTGTTCCCGTTGCTACTGCAATGAAACACATCAAGTCCATTGTAAGTTGGCTGAACACAACACTGGCACACTAGCAGGATTGAATTTCACTCACTCGTTTGCTTTGCTACTGATACAAGTGGATAGCGACTGGGATGTGTCTTGACGTTCCAATATTCTCTTGGTGAGTTTCCTAAGGAATAAAGGCAAAAGAGTGAGGATCAGTTCATAATCTCTTGTTCCATTTTATTCAGACAATCTCATCCTTTTACTCAAGGTTGACACTTGTGGTGGTTCTCCGGCTCTTGGGCCTCAGCACTGTCAGTCTTCTCGCAGTTCTTGTTCATCGTGTTCACTGTTGGTTAACATCGATGGGAACATGCAGTCAGCTGCCGCACACAAGTTAGACTGTCACAGGGGTAGCGTGTGACTTGCCTGAGCTTGTCACACGTCTCTTCCTCATGCAGCTTTATTTCTCACTGCCTCGGTTAGAGGGTGGATTCCAACAACAATGGCCCTAGGCCACTTGGCAATGATGAATTGCAAGATTGATACATACTTAATTTCAAGATTGATGCGTACTTGGGCTCCTTGATCTGCTGGTCCTGGGATGGAGTGCCAAACGGCAATCATTCTCTCTCCTGGGCTTACCAGCACTGGAGCCTAGGAGGGGTTTGACAGACAAACTTGGGCCAGTTGTGGCTTCGATAGCAGCCTAGGAGGGGTTTGACAGACAAACTCGGGCCAGTTGTTGGCTTCGATAGCAGGCGATGAGAAGTAAGTCGGAGTCGGCTGTTTTCCCCGCGCGTCTGGAAGAGATGGCTTTGTGAGAGCGAGCCAATCGGAGGATGGGGGTGCAGGGGCGGAAGTAACATTTAACGATGCAGGGGCGTGGGTCATGATGGTAAGCGACTCTCCATCATCACTGGTGGCCTGCGGCAGGTCTTTGCCTTTGCTAATATGATTGGTAGAGGCTTCGGGATGGGGGGGCAGAGCCCGTGGTTTCGGGCTGCTCGGCGGTTAGGGGGGTGGAATCAGTGCTATGGGGCTTGGGAGTGGTCTGGCAACTCTTTGGGAAGAGCTGGTCGTTGACCCCTCTTTCTAAAGCCTGCTCTTCGTTATCACTATTGGCGTCATCAATAGCCAAGTCAAGACCTGTAACGGCAGAAGCGGTGTCGTTGTATATCTTTTTGCCCATTTCGATAGTGCCAACTGATTTGGCTTCCTCGGTGGCAAGGGGAGCGTCAGCCTTAGTGGGTGGAGGGATCTCACCGTTTTCACCCGAAGCGACATCGGCATCTTGCTTGGTAGCCGAACGTGGGGAGTTTGGGGGCGGGGGAAGAGTTGGACTGATTCTGTGACTCTTCGATGTTTGCCGCAATAGCACTGGAGTCAAATTCAACAGTCGGCTTGGCGCTCTCGGCGACCCAATCCCAATCAATATCCGGAACGCGCAACGCTACAATGCGGAAATCCGTCAAGGTCCGCCTAGGTGCATCTGTAATGGTGAAAGATAGAATCATTAATTAAGATGTGATACAATCAGAACATGGGAGGGTGAGAGAGAAGGGAAAGGAACGCACTCTCATCAACTTTCTCGCGTCCTTCTTGCGATCGTCAAATTCTAGAATTGAGCACCCCAGCCGTTCATAACCCAAACGCCTACAACACCTCCATTCAACTTGGCGCGGTCCCCGCGGTCACCACCGGAGTTGGAGCCCAGGGCTCCACCTCTGCCCATGCGATGGAGAGGCTTGCGATCTTCGAACTTGAGGTCCCGGCCATTGGTTCTGCGGCCAAGTTGGGCCGCCGAGGATCGGTCGCCCATACCACGACTACTCCCCACTCCACCGCCTCTTCCCTTGATACCGCCTCTGTGAAATGCAAGGGTGGGTAAGTTGGAAATGCTGCGTGATCCGCGGTTGGACAGTTCACTAGACCAATCACCATAAAAGGAACCACCACCTCTTGTTCCACTGTAATTGGAACCGTGATCCTCGCTGCGGTTGGTTGAATGACCATTGGTGTTGCGACCACGGCTACGAGGCCCTTGTCGGTCAGACTTGGTGAAAGAAAATATATTATTGCCGAAAGCGTCGGGAGGGCCCATCTCAACCATCCGATCTCTAGAGGTGGGGCCACCAGGCACGGATGCGCCCCGGAACCCGCCTCGGGTAGGTCGATGGGGGTTTCCAGCATGGTTGCTACCAGGGGCCCTGAACGGGTTGTTTGAGGAATCGGGACCAGCACCAAAGTTAGCACCCCCAGAGAAGTCCGAGGGGAAGTGGTTCATACGCAATGGGTCCGCTGATGGCAGTGTTAAAGTGGTCTCCGTTGGCAGGAGGGTAGTGTTAGCAGGAAATGGGCAAATAGGTCGTATCCGCAAAATTCGGCGTCCGTTAAGAGGGATTGGTCGACCCTTGAGGCGGCTGGTGATAAGACAGGAGGTTTGGCCCGTTGGTTGGGCAAGATTTTGTTGACTTGGGTCATAATGAGGACCAGAGCTGTTTAATTGAATGGGCGAGTTATATCCAAAGGGAGGGCCGGTTGAGCGTGGAGGTCTATTGCCGGAGAATCTGCCTTGATTTTTGTTGGTACTGGCACCCATTTGCATGCTTCCTGACGGTGCCTGGTTCATCTTATGATTATGCGAGTTGGGATTGGACGGCAGTTGAGCGGAAGAACCGTATCCAGCGCCACCGTTGTTATCATAGCAAGGCCTCTTAAACGGAGGCTGGGCGTGGCCGTTTCCAGGGGGTTTTGATGAGGAGGTGCATTTACTTGGCCAGCGGGGTACCCTTCGAAGGGATTTGGAGGAATACTCGCATGCTGTGTGGATGGATGGTGGTTGAGTTGACAGCATGGCCTCCACACTCAAGGTGATGACCCCTCCAGAAACCTTGGGGAGGTGGGCTGGGTGAGTGCGCTCAGGCCAACAGCACCACCCCCTTTACACTTACACATATTCATGGAGAGGCAATCAGGGGAGGAGGGGGAGGAGAAACTGATTCCTAAGTGGACATACACATGATGAGATCCTGAGCTGCGTCCAAAGCCTTATGCGTCCACGCACGCCATGCACTCTCCCAAGGAGGGAGGAGAGAGAAGCAGCAGTGTACGGTGAGAGGGTCTATGCAAAAGGGTACTTATCTTAGCTACGGAGGAGAAAATATCGGACAGTCAACAATAGGGGATGAGAGGCGGGAGTGTGGAGCAGCTGGGTGAGTGCGCTCAGGCCTACAGCATGGCCTCCACACTCAAGGTGATGACCCCTCCGGAAACCTTGGGGAGGTGGGCTGGGTGAGTGCGCTCAGGCCAACAGCACCACCCCCTTTACACTTACACATACCAGAGAGGCAATCAGGGGAGGAGGGGAAGGAGAAACTGATTCCTGAGTGGACATACACATGATGAGATCCTGAGATTTGAGCAAGTGAGTGAGCGACCAGCAGGAATTCATGCCAAAGAGCAAGCGGTTAGGATGCAGACGTGAGGAAGTGGGGTAGAGGAGCTTAATGATGAGGAGAGAGATACTATTCGGGGAGCAAATAGTATGAGCAAGGGGCTAAAGGAGAGGGAGAGAGCAAGCGAGGGGGGAGATCCGAGAAAAAAAGAGAGAAGAGCAGCTTCCCAGGCAACAGGTGCGGAGCCGTGCAGTATTGTGACCCAAGAGGGCTACACAGCTGAGACTTGCCGCAGGCTATCTACTGGTCCTCTCCTCCGCAGACCTGGAAGACGACCAGTGCCAATATCATCTTTTTCCTTTCACCATCACCTCTGGTGCACCATTCCATAATGACAAAGTGCAAGGACAACAGGTCCTCCACTGTTTCTTCACCAAGCAGCCAGCCACACCAAATCAGTCTCTATGTGACTTTGAAGCCTTTGATGGAGGTCCCAGATAGTAATTTGGCAACTGCCCATGAATTGTAAAAATTTCAGGTGCTGTTTGCTACGCTTGCAGAGAATACATACTAAATTAATATCCCAATTTCAATTGTAGAGAGACCTCTTTACATCTTTAGTTCTTTCTTAATATATTTATGTTTCACATCATTTATGATTTCTGGGGGTTTGTTTTTCTCCACGCCACCAGCCTGCTGCCTCCTTTTTTTGTTATCTCCCTACCTTTTCATTGGTTCTGTTGACATTACATCCCCCATATGTGTCTTTGACACGTTGATTGTCCATGGAAGAATTATTTTATCTCTTTGGATGTGCTCTGCTGATTCAGACTTGGTTAACATCACAGAATACAATTATTAATGCTGGTTTGCACATTATCCTTACAAGCACATCCATTGTATTATTATAAAGCATGTTGACCCAGTTCATTTGGTCTTTTTCAGGAACATGGCATGATAATGTGGTTGGGCTTGCTTATAGTGTAAAGGATCCTCATGACGCATCTATTGGCACTGAATTGGCATTGATACACTATGATTGATTACTCATAAGGCATGGACAAAGTAATCTACCACAGGAGAGCAAAAAACCTTTCGTAAACTAATAAGGAAAAAGCTCTACAATACGGGAACAAAATTGCTGGCCTCTGCCATCTTTCACAGATTCATAAGCTTGAGAAACAAAGCTACCAAATTGGGATATGGCTGCGAGCTGACATTTGGGGTTTGCCCCAACCACATGTGGAACTCCGCATCTTCCCTCTCAAGGCCGGTGGATCGGAGCAATTGTTGCAGGTGGGTTCGATACCATACCATACAAGTTGACTGGCAAAGTCTGCAAAGCCCTCTCGCATTGAGCACCAATTTGCAGGCCGGATGGAAGGAAAGAGGGTCCGTATTATTGCCTCCGGTGGGCCAGTCCACATGCATTGCAGGCCTGGCGCCTTTTTTGACAGTACCCCTCGTATATTGATCTCGACATATAACGCAGGTGGCAATCTTTCATGTCATGAGAACCTAATGGGCAAAAGATATTTCAGCTACACGCAGAATAAGTTCAATGGATAAGTTCTTTCTTACCATGGCAACGGATACAAAAACCAGTCATTTTGGGGCAGAGGTGTTTGTGAACAACTATCTTGCGCTCCAGAAAATAGCACTTGCTGCAAGCCCTCTTTCCATATTTTTCAGCGTGGTGCTTGATCTGATCAACCAAGACTTTGAGGGAGGCTAGTGACGAGGAATTTGAACCACTGTTAATCAAAGCGGTTTTTGAGTTGACGTTTGGTTGACCAGAGCTTTGTATTCGGCTTTGCTCATCTACAAACAGCCTGCGAGCTACGGACTGCGATGAAGGTGGCTGGGTGGGTGAGTTGATCGTGGTTATTGATATGTCCAAGCCCCCTCTAGAAGGGTGCTCAACGGGAGAAAGTCGTCTTGTTGTGCTGTCATGGCTGAGACTTGTCTGTTGGTTATTTGGCCATTACCATGAACTGGATGCCGGGAGGTAGAGGGAGATGTTGAGGAGTTGCGAGTAGCGGAGGTTGCCTTAATAGCAAGAAGGGTGGAGATGAGATTACTCCAAGGTTTTGCCTTTGGTTTAATTCCTACCCATTCAATAAACTTTGAGTAAGTTGGTTGAAAACCAATCAAGCTGGGGATGGGCGAGGGGTGTGTTGCAAAGGCCCTTATAACCGCGGTTGATGCAAAGTGGCCAAATGCAATTGGGCAAGAATGAATTGACGACGTGTAAGGGGGCCAGTCGCGAGGGAGGCCACACCTACTACATGTGTTGTCGCCGTATTTCTCATTGGCAGCTTTGATTGAAGAAACAACAGTTGGCAGCGTACAATCCCTGGAGTCATGGCCGAGACCTGAAAATCAACAAGTCAGAGACATTGAATGGACTGTTCAAGGGACACGGAAGTGACCAACTCACCACAGCAATATTCACACATCATTGCCATCTCCGGACATGAACCAGTGTGCGCAATATATATTCCACGGGAAAAAAAGCAGAATCCACAAGGTTTGCCATTCCGGTGGGATAGCCACGAGGCATGGTCAACCTGCCTCAATATCTCTTTCAGGGATATGAGGTCAGATGAGCTTGGACTGGGCTGGGTATGGGCTGGTGAAGTAGGTAAATCGTTGTGAATGTGTGTTGCTGTTGCTACAAGGCTGCAAGAACCCGAAGGAGAGGGGGAATGTTGGGCTATTGAAGTACCCAAGAGGTGGGTGGATTTAGCCTGGGTGAGTCTCGTTGATATTGGAAAAGGAGTGGATAGTGCTTGGCCTGATGAAGGCAAAGGCGCTTGCGTGGGGGTTGAAGACGGAGGCTCTGAAGAACCCAAGAGTTTGCTGGAAGGTGTGTGCTTGCTCTGTGAGGGAGTGGGAGGGGCTTGGATTGATGAAAGCAAAGATCCTGGCAATGATGGAGGTGCAGACGATTCCAAGAGTGGGCTCGGAGGTGTGGGATTGCTCTGTGAAGGAGTGGGAGGCACTTGGCTTGAGGAAGGCAAAGAGCCTGTTGCGAGGGAGGGAATCAGAGCTGTGGAAGAGATCAGGCGGCCAGGTGGGGGCGTGCTTGGTCTGGGGGGTGCAGCTGAAGGCGTTGCAGAGGCCTGGTGAGAGCGGCGAAAGAAAGGGGGGACTTGAGTCCAGTTGTGCGCTCGAGTTGCTCAAGGATAGCAGAAGCATCTTCCCACATAGCCTTGACATCAGCGGGGGCACCTCTGATGGATGGTGGGAAAGCCTTGTCAGGTAGGTGAGTGTCCACCAGTGAGGGCTGGGCAACTGCCAATGCGGCCTTGGGAGGGGACTTCGAAGGCTTCGAACAAGATCCTCTGCCTATTCGACTGCTTGGCATAGGACGTATGGAGCGTTGAGTTTCGTTGGTTCGTGGCCTCTTGGACATTTGACCACAGGGGACATCTAAGACAAGGGAGCGTTTATCTGGTTGAATGTGAGCTTGCCAGGAGGTGCAGCGTGAACAGGGGAAACATTTAGTTGGGTAGGAGCCACACGAGGTTGGGCTGGTGTCTTCCCACGCAGAGAAGACACCAGCAGCGCATCTAGCAGGGTTGAGTAGTTGCTCCTGGAACTCGTCGGGAAGTTTCATTTGGCGAGTGGTAGGCACCAACGAGACGAAGGCTGGTTGGCCATCCCTGCCTGCACGGCCAAGTTGTTGATATGCTCTGGTGGCATCTTTCCGACAGGGGAGGCCAAATATTATAACAAGCCGGACATGGGCATAGTTGATTCCTGCCCCGAACCCACTTGTGGCCACCATCACGGCCTGCTTGGTGCATCTCCAGTCTCTGTGCATTGCATCTTTGGCCGCCTCGTCAAGGGTGGAATGGTATTTGAAGGCGTCCAACTGGGCAGCAAGAGCATCGACGTGGTCTCTGTTCTCAATGAAGATGATAGCCCTGTCTTCAGGCAATTTAACGTGCTCGGAGATGAGTTCTTTGGAGTGGTGGTGCAGGGCCGAGAGCTCCATGGGAGAGGACACCTCGATTTGGAGCTCTGGGCGAAAAGTACTCTCCCTAAAGATTTTGAGAGACCTCATACTGAAATCAATTGCCATCAGGTCGTTGGCCTGGGCAGGAGGGAGGGAAGCGGAGGTGAAGACAAATCTTGATGATAACTGTCTGAGATTGAGCAATCCAGGTATGTAAGAGCGGTAAGTGTCGTCAAGCAGAGAGTGGACCTCATCGATCAGAATTTGTGAGGGGGGGTGTTGCCTGAGCTGGTTGATGAAGTCCAGCTTTGCTGCATCATCACTGAGCGCAACAATGACAGAAGCAGAAGGATCTATTGGGTGGCCAGGCTGGTATCTCTGGACGGATATGTGGTTGACAGAGAGGTCGTCCACGGTTTGGTTGACAAGTGCGCGGAGGGGCTGGATGACGACCGTCTGCTCATGTGGCAAAACCAGAGGGGGAAGCATGTATGCCAGGGATTTACCGCCACCCGTCTTTGCAATGACCAGCAGGTCTTGCTCATGGGCAAAGACGGCAGTCAGCCACTGCTCTTGGAATGGGGAAACGAATTGAGCTCGGGGGTTTCTTGTGAGGATGGAGAGGGCTTTGTGGGCGGCCTTGAAAGGATCGGCCAGGTTGTTAATGGGGTTGATTGGCATGGCCACCTCCACCTTCCCACGGATCTGTGATGGAGGAGGTGAGTACCATGAACAACATTTGCGCATTCAAAAAGAAGGACTTACTTCCCAAAAGTCCTGCCACTTTTCACTTGCCAACTGAAAGTGGGTCTCGTCATCCCTTGATACACCGACACCGCTTGAAAATCCGTAGTGTGTGTTGGCTACTGAAGAGGTATGATTTCGTTGGACGTCCATGAAGTTATCGCAATCGGCATCATCGAGGGGGTCGACCAACAGGCCATTAAAATGTGCCGCAGAAATGCTTACTGCTGCCTGCCGCCACTGAGCAACGGTCAGCCCTGCAACACCAAACTGAGAAAAGAGTTTGCGCAGAACATTTGACTGGTGTGGGGTGTCCCACTTGCCCGTTTGCGAATTCACAAAGAGAAACTTTTGCATCTGTTCAACAACGGAGGCTTGGCCCAACTGTTGGAGCATGAACCTGGTGGAAGGAGAGGGCCTGTAAGTGAGCGCTTGACAAACAGGACATTGGAGGGAGGATTACTCACAGTTGTACTGGACGAATGTAAGCCAGATAGTTATGGAGGTGTACAGAGAGCTGGGGAGTGAGATAAACCTGGCGTGGCTTTGACCGGTTGGTCATGTTCTGACCCTTGTGATACCAGGTCTGAATGAGGAATCTGGATTTACGCCAAAATAGATTCCTTGGAGTTGAGCCAAGATTGCACGTTGCAATTGACCTCTCCTCGGTTCCACGGGCAGGCTGGCCACATCCAACATGGTAGATGAAGTAGATATAATCCAATAGTTTATCAGCCTCGCCAAGCCAACGCCAGGCAGCAGCAGGATGCCAGATGCACCCCAGCTGGTCAGGTGAGTCCCCAACATTTTCCTTCCAATTGGGAGCCAAGACACCGAATTTATCGTTCCCCGCCATCCAAGAAGAAAGGAGAGAATATTGCGAGTTCTTAAAGTTGTGAGCAGATCCACAAAGGTAGCTGAACCCAGGAGACGTATTCCTGGGATTGTCAATAAGATGTGCCGGTGTGAACGCAGGAAGCTTAGCCCCATTGCAAAGCATCAGCATCTGCGTACCAAGGAACTGGCAAGCGGTCTGAAGGGCAGTGCGGACCCCATTGATGGTGATTGTGTGGGAGCCGATGGAGAGAGTTGAGCGCTCGGAGTTAACCCAGTAGGTTGAATCTGGCAATTGATTGTTTGCAAGTACCGAAAAAGCCAGTCGTTTCCACTCGCCCAAGGAGGCCATTGGCGACACGTAGCTGTCGTCATGGAAAGGTCTGAACACAGCTTCGCACAAGCTGTTGAGGGCTAGGTGGGAGGTTTCTGAATTGGCATCGGACGGGGGAAGTGCTTTTCGTGATTGAGAGGCCAAGGAGGAATAATGAAAAACAACGGCCACACGGGAGCAGTACTGCAGGTCGGCAATGACCTTGGTGAGCTGTCCAGCTGGGTGGTAGGCGCCATGGCCTTTATACATCATGAGGGCGACAAATGTCTCCAACGAAGACTGACAGGACGAGTGAACATGCAGGAAGTTTTGTATTGATGAGAAGTTGTAGACGATGTGATCAATCAGCTGAAGTTGGGAATCGGATGGGTCACAAGCTGGATTGCCTTTATCCAACAAATCACGTATTTTCAAAACCAAAGAGGAATGGCCGGGGCTCCAGATGTTAGTGAGAGGGGACGCAGATAGTTCGTGGGTGAAGATGATCAGCTTGGTGAGTGTGGCAGCGTATCTTGAGACGGAGGAGGACTCTTGAAGCGGAGATAAGCCATTGGTGGACTCAATTTCCTAATCAATCAATGAAATTGTGAGTCAGATGGAGTACCAAGCATGAGCAAGAAGGTGTCAATGACTGACGAAGAAGTGGAGAGGGCAGCCCTGCGCAATAGATAGGGCACTGAGAAGAGCCGATCCATTCGGGCCTGCAACCACTTGGAGAAGAATGGTTGCCAAGAAGCCAACGAGGGGAGTTCATGGAGCGCAGAAATAGAACCCTCGTCAAGTATTTCCAAGCAGGACTGCACGGCCGTCAGGATCCCAGAATGCTTGATGAAGAGACCGGTTGAGGCGGCCTCGACATCAATATTTTTCCAGGAGAACAGACCCGTCAAGTCCATCGAAAGGATGTGGGAGAGGCATCGAGCTGCCTCCTGAGCGGGCGTAGGTGAAGCAAGATCAGAATCCCCTGCAGTGAAATCCGGTGGGGCTGCAAATGGGGTATTGGGCAGCTTGACCGCAAAGTATTTTCTGTGCTTATGCCCATGCAATGACTGGCAGTGCACCTTGTGGACATGGGCTGCCCACTCGTGCTTCAAATCTGGACAACATGGGGGCATGAGTATAAGGACAGGATGGATTGCTGGGGGAAGGACACACCTTTGTGATGTGTGTCGAAGTGATTACGCATAGATTTCTCCTCAGGGAAAGCCTTTCCATCCTTGAGACACATGAAGCCTTCGTAGACTAAAATGCCTTCAACAGGTCTGCAGGGAACCAAGGGATTATATTCCTCCGGCGTGCGAACAACCCATGTGGGGGGGGTAGTTATCCCGGCGTCAAGGAGGGCTTGGGCAACGTTGGTGGGATTCACTGTGCTTTTGTGAGCGGTGGAGTAGTGGGACTTGATTTGGCAAACGGAATGCCCACATGACACATAGTACAAATGAGCATCTTGACGTAGTTGTTCCAAACAAGATGGTGTGCGCGTAATACATCCAACACTGTGACAGATGATTGAGCAAGTGTATGTCAGAATTAGTGTGTGATGGAAGAGAAGGAAGCCAGGAGACGTTACCAAGAATTTGACCACCACATGGGACCAAGATGGGGCCTTTGGAAAACTCGGCTCTGTTTGGCAAGGCAACTGAAAATTTTGCTGGGCAGCAGTTCCTTGTGTGGTTAGTAAGTTGGTTGGGATTATCATAAACAGCTGCGCATGCCTTGACTGGGCATTTGAAGGTCCCGTTGACGCTGCGAGTCACTGCAACAGTGGAGCCATCTGATAAGGTCACCTCCGCTTGCATCTGATGAGACTTCCGAGTATGGGCCTTTCGAGCGGCCTCAGATTCGAATGAAGCTGGACAGTTAGTGCAGTTGAACATGATGATTAGAGGATTAGAGGGTGGAAAGGGGTGTTGTGGTGGAAAGGGTTTTACTGATCAGTGATGTTGCCTGTAAGATAGCACAAGGCGCTCAAATAATGGACAGATTTGCCCTAAAAGGTGCAAAGGAGCCTAGCAGGCTGAGGGTGCCCATACAGGATCTATGTATAGAGCCCCTCTGTAAGCCAAACACATGAATCCATGCATGTCAACATGAAATGTGAAATTTTTGCGTTTTGCAGATGCCAAAGCTGCATGGCACTAAATGTGAAATACAAAATTGCAGCGTTCTGAAGCTGCCAAAGCTGCATTGGCACTAAATGTGAAATTGATGTGTTCTGAAGCTGCCAAAGATACGTGGCAATCCGAGGAGCTGAAGAAAAGTCAGATCCAGTTGTGGTAACAGCACAGAGAGTTCTTCAAAGCCTTCAAAGGAAGAGAGTGCTATTCAAGTGGAAGGCTTTGAAGGATAAGAGAGGTTTTAAAATGATAATTACACTTACTGGCTCGAATAATCCATGAAAATTGTCTCATGTTGGCGAAATTCATGATGTTTGTCAGATCATCCAAAACGCTCGCAAGTCTGAAGCCAAGAACCTCAAATCCTGTTGTCCTTTGGTAGTGTTGAACCCTCCCAGAAATGATTTCTTGAATGGCAGGGTATATCAATGGGGTCAGTTCCGTGGCTGTTTTCCCAAGATCTTGAACAACCTGTCTCATGTCGCCATTTTCCATGATCAACTTGTTTTCGTCTGTTTCCCTCATCAGGTCTAAAAAGGGGGAAGACAGTCAGTAGCTGTTTGGTTATTGCAATTCCTGGACTTAGCTTACTTCCGTAGTATATTGGGTTCTCCACATCCATCTTCATTGCCCTGATCTTGAGTTCATGTTCGGTCAAAGGTGAAGGGAGCACAGGGGAATCATCTTGCACAACGCGGACGGGGTTGGGACCGGGGCCAGCAGGATTAGTCAGGGTGGATTGTCGTGGTATGGCGGACCCTGAGGTGTGGGTGGGCCCCACCGTCGGTGCAGCTTCTGTTGCTTGCCGGGCTGATTGAGTTCCATTCTCGGCACCAGAGTGACCATTTTGGTTGGGCGCGGGGGTGTCCTTCTTCTTCTTTCTGATCTTGATGGGGTTGAACAAGGCGGCGCTGGGGGTTTTGTCTGGGTAATAGGAACATGATCAGCTAAGCTAGGAAACTGAGGGCTAGGTGTTAGGAGGGCAAGGGACTTACCCGTTTTGTTACAGGTTGGCTGCGCTTCCTTTTCTTCTTCGCTGGGAGGTCTGCTGGACTGCAGTGTTGTTGGTGGTGGCTTTGTGGGTGCCCGGAGGCGGGGGGCGATGATTTCAATGTCCTCATCGGCTAGGGTGAGGTCAATCACTGTGACTTTTGAGGAGGTAGACTTGTCTCGATGGGCCTGATCTAATTTCTCGCCGTTCTTCACAAGGAATTCGGTCAGTGCCTTGTGGGTCGTTTTCATCAGGCTTTTCAACGAAGGTGCGCAGGCTGTCAGGTGAGATTTGAGTGTTTCCTCCAGGCAGCTGTGCATGGTGTCTCCAAGAGAAACAAGTCTCATATCAGTATAAGCCATGTATGCACACCCCGTGTGGCTTATGTATGAAAATGATTTGGCTAACTCACAGAGAGCATGCAATTCCTTGAGCTCTTCAATTGACACGTCTGGCGGCGGGGCTGGCATTTCTGTTTGTCTAGCAGGACTCGGCTGACCACAAGGCCATTGTCAGGCTGATTTCCCTGCTAGGGTGATTCATCTAGGGTCATACGCTGTCAGTATTGAGCAAGAGGCTTGGTGCTTGTGGCTAGGGCTAGGAAGATGCAGGCAATGAGGAAGCATGCAGGTTACTCACATCAGTTTCAGGCTGGGTGGACGCGCCTGCTCCCCTAATGCACGTGCCTGCTCCCCTAATGCCATCGCTAGCAGCAGGTGGGACACCAACTTGGTCCTGACGACCATAGCAAGTGTTGGGCTGCCCAGCTCCGCCGAGTTCATTCATCTAACAGCACAGTCAGGTTGAGGTTGAAGTGAGCCAAAGACGGGGAGAAAGCGTACTGGTACTCACATCTATGTTGGGTTGGGGCTGATGGCTTGTGCCTGTCATTTTGCCGGTGTCGCAGGTGCCATCGGCACCTTTATCATGACTGCCAGTGGGATCATCGGCTGGATCACGATCATCGGGTCCATCCATCTGACACGACAGACAGGTCAGCAAGGTAGTGATGATGCAGGGTGACCTGGATGCTGACGGACAAACTCACATGAACATCAGAATTGTCTGCATCTCTTGTTCCAAGGGCTTCGGCATGCTTTTGAGGTATCAGGCAAGTGGATGTGGATTTCAGCAAAGGTAGTGACATATTTGATCTCTGGTGTGGTATCTGGTACTTACATCTGCGTCTGATTTGTCATCTCTATCTTCAAGTGCATTGTTTGCGTGCCCATGTTTGTGTGTCACGGAAGCCTTGAGGTGTGCCATGTCTGATGTCTTTTTGCGCAGGGTGGCAACTGGGTTCTGTAGATAGGGCAAAGGGGTGCTGTAAGTAAGTAACTGCTGAACGAGTATCATAGGTAGTGACGTAAGTGACCTTTCTGGGGGAGCTTCGGTTAGATTGTGGATCTTTTGAGGAGCGTTGGTTTGCTTGCGTGTGTTTTGAGGCAGGTGGGTTTTGAGATTGGCGGGTGGTGGGAGCCATTTTGGTGTGGTGAGTGGTCGAGGGTAGAGAGGGATGGAGGCTGGTGGTGGGTGGGTTTATGTGGATGGTTGAAGAGGAGGGGGTCTTGCAAGTCGCAGGAGGGTGGGTTGCAGGTCGCTAACTGGTTGGTTTGCTCTGAGTTGGAGGAGATCAGGAGTGATGCACTGGGTGGACGTTGATTGGTTGAGGTACACGTGACAGGTCAAGGTCATGTAGACCGAGTGTCACAGCTGCAGTGAGGCAGCTTGGGTGCTACAGCCTGTGTGGGGCTGTTCCACCTGTGTATGCGAATGTAGCTGCGGGACATGAGCAGCTGTGTGGCAGCGGTGGCTGCGGCTATGGTAGCTGCGGTAGCTGCGGCGGTGCCTGGCTGACCATGCGCTGCCCCCACAGGCCAGCCTGCCGTGGCTGTGAGCATGGATGCAGTTGCTGCAAAGACCTGTGGGTGCGGCTGCGCTGACTGCGTGCACGGCTGCACTGGCTGCGTGCGCGGCTGCACTGACTGCGTGCGCGGCTGAGCTGACTGCGTGCGCGGCTGCGCTGACTGCGTGAGCGGCTGTGATGACTGCGTGCGCGGCTGTGCTGACTGCGCGCGTGGCTGAGCTGACTGCGTGTGTGGCTGAGCTGAGTGTGCACACGGGTGTGGTTGTGGTGGCTGCTTGTGTGGGTGTGCTTGAGGATGTGGCCGCTGCATGCGCAGCTGCACGCGCGGGTGTGCTGACTGTGTGCAAGGCTGCGCTGACTGCGCGCGCAGCTACACAGAGTGTGCATGTGGCTGTGGCGGCTGTGTGGGTGTGCTTGAGAATGTGGTGGCTGCCCTGGCAGCTGCACTGAGTGTGTGGGGTTTATGGGTGATTTGACATTGTGGGGCGCTTTGAGGTATTGGGGCCTTCGAAGGCTTCGATCTCAGCCAGGCACTTTTTTTGCTCTGCAGCATGTCTGGGGAGGAAATATCCAGGTCATGCTGGAACCCTGTGCAGAATAAAATATTTGCATCATGACAATATGCCTGCCGTTGGTGTGCAACATCCAGGTAGGTCAGTTGGAGGAAATCTTTTCCCAGGGTGAACTCCGTGCAAAGTGGGATTTCCCCTCTGCCATGAGGTTTTTGGGTGCTCTGACATTGTGGGGCTCTTTGAGATATTGGGGCCTTCGAAGGCTTCGATCTCAGCTGGGCGTTTTTTTTTTTCTATTTTCCTCTATGGGGAGGAAATATCCAGGTCATGCTGTCCCCCTGTGCACAATTAATTATTTGCATCATGACAATACTCCTGCCATTGGGGTGGGACATGGAATGTGAGCCAAATCTAAGCACAGAAAGTAGTCTCTGCTGTATCTAGGAAGTTGCCCTGTGGCTTTTGATTGATAATTCCTTCAAATCCTTCAAAGAAACACAAGGCTTCTCTTTTTTCTTGACGGCAGATGATCTCTTAACTTTGATGGGAAGGGCAAACAGCAGATTGATGATGTTCTTGCTATCAAAGGCTGTGAAGAAAAAGCCAGATATGTCCTTCTGGTTCATCAAAGGAGGGTCAGTTTGCTATCTCACCTCCATGAAGGTGATTGGTTGGTTAAGTGGGGGGAAGGGGTAGAATTGAGCGTTTGCTGTATCTGGGAAGTGGCCCTGTGGATTTTGAATGAATCTGCCTTCAAAGCCTTCAAAGACACACACACATGGCTTCTCTTCTTGCTGTACAGCAGGTAAGCTGATAACCTTGATGAGAAGGTCAATCTGCAGATTGATCATGTTCCTGCTATTGAAGGCTTTGAAGAGGATAAAAAGATATTTCCTTCATGATAATGGGAGGGGAGTTTGTTTGCTGTATCACCTCCATGGAGGTGTTTGGTTAGTTGAGTGGGGGGAGGGGGGGGGATTTAGTCTAAGCTGTATCTGGAAAGTGCCCCTGTGTCTGTTGAGTGATGCTCCCTTCAAAGCCTTTGATTTCATGGGCATGCAATTTCAGCCTGCTTGGGTGAAGGGTTCTTTTTTTTTTCTTTGATACTTGTGTGTATTTAGATATCCTTGCACTGACTCTGTGAGAGGTGGCATTTGATCATTTAAAGCTGCCTTCCTCTTCATTTTGTTTGCTCCAAGGAGTCATTGAGGTTTCCAGATTGCTATGAGTGCAGGAATATTGTGGACCTTGTAAATTCAACAACAATTGGGAGAAGAAGACACAGTAGTATGGGGCCACTCTGGAGGAGAATCTTGGGGGAAAGTGGATCTGTGTGGGCACAATACTTTTGATGCCAGCATTTTCTGAGTAGAATAACTATTCACTAATGCTGGCACAGGTGGCACTTTCTTCCCCAGAAGGACTGGTGAGGGGAAAAACTCAGCTGGAGGCCCTTCAAAAACCTGATGGAGACACTTGAAGCAGATTTGTGAAACAATCACTGCTTATTTTTTCACAAATTGACTTGTCAGGTGAATTTTCATGCTCCATCACTTCATCAAATGGCCATAAAGTGTGGTATTCTGGAATTTTGTGATTATCCATCTCAAAATGGATGTGCTTGAAACTCACTCTTCAGCCTTCTTTGAAGGCTTTGGAGGGCAGCTGGGAGAAGTTTTTTTCATTTTCCAAGGTGGGCACATTTTTTCCTAGGCTGATTTGGTGTTCTTTTGACCTGTTGGGGGTTAGGGAACCATTTTTAACAGTAATTGAACATTAATTTTTTTCAGATTTCCCCCTGAGGCTAATTTTTGCCTCAAAAATGGCCCCAAGAACAGTCAAAAAATTGTTTTTTTTGGCCACATGAAAAAAATGTGGGACACAGGACACTGCCCTGAGACCTCAGGGTGCCTGGTCTAGCTATAGTGTGTTCAATTAATTCCATAAGCATGGTATAACAAGGCCAGTTCTTGGAGCTGCTTGTTTGCATTTAGATTTAAAATGACAATAAACATGCATGGAAATTTTGTCATTAAATTAATATGTGACTCTACAGGGTTTTTGTAATAAAAGTTATTTTATGAGAAGTGTAAGGGTTAGCACTTCATCCACCCTGCAGCTAATACACCTTGAGATCTGTTACTTGATAAGTCTTTGAAAGCAGTCTCCTTTCATCAATCACTCACCCAACACACCTCAAGGTGTGTTAACTAATGCAGCCTCAAAACATTCATACTTTCATGACAATCATAAACCAGGAAAATTTCACAACATTGGATACGTCTTGGCTAGTAACAGATACATATTCACTGAAAAGTCATTGTGTCTGGAAGAGATCCATTTTTGATAAACAATCTCCCCAGGAACCCCATCAGGAAAGAATCCCCTCAACAGATCCTTGCGCTGCCGGTATAGATACCAACAGTATGATTCAGCCGTGCTTCCCATCCCAGAGCCACACTCGTTCTTGGTCACAGCCCCATCGTGGAATCGGAAAACTCCAACTCCACTTTGCGTCACCCCACACCTGAAGCACAAGCCCCTCCCCACCATTTCCGCAATCACTTTTGATGGATAAGGCAAGTCACATTGTCGTGCTCCATGCCCAGCTACAAGGGAGCAAACAATGTCAGCATCAGGAACCTCTGCTCATGTGGGCATAAAATCAACTCAACATTGATGGCATATGAAACAAAAGTACTTCTGCCTTGGGCACTGGTCCGTCGAGTGCTTGATCCCCTGCTTAGTCGCTCCAATACACCACCCACAGCAATCCCGGAATTTTTCAAGGAGAGTCGCCAGTTCTGCTGCTTCTACCATCTGCCCTTGCACCACAGTCTGAGCATTTCTTTGGTTGACTGCACTGCTAGTCATGGTAGTGATTCGTCTTTGGCCAGAGGCCTTGGGAGTTGACTGCAAGATCCCCCTCTGGAGAGGGATTTCAAACATACACTCTCCTTCAGAATCTTCCATGTCGTCGTCGTCCACTACAATGGCCATCGAGTCCTCTTGTTCTTCAACTACAATTCCAGTCGGTCGTTCCCAAATTCCAACCCGCCCAGACCCAGTGCAAGCACTGCACTTCTTCATAACCTTCAACGTGTTGCAGCTTGATGGTGTCCTGTCAAGAACTTTAGAGATAACAGAGATTGGACAGGCACCTGGGTTGACTAGATCCTGTGACAATTCATCCCTTTCCCATGGGCTTCTGCTTTCCGAAATCAATATCACCTTCGCCATACGTCCATCCCGCCCACCCCGCCCAGCCTGTTGAACTGTCATGTTGAGGTTGGAAATGTTGGGGATCCCAAGCATCAGGACCATCCTGACATGAGCATAGTTGATCCCTGCCCCAAAGGCACACGTCGCCACCATCACACATCGCTCCGTAGTCTTCCACTTGTGCGCCTGTGCCTTCTGCACATCCGGATCCATCTTCCCATGGTAGTAGGCACACGGTATATCCAGCTTGGCCAGCTCCTTGCATGTCGTTTCCACCCATCCCAACGATTGGATAAACACCATCCCCCGTGACTCTGGTTCCACCACCATTTCCCCCCAGTCCTTCTTGATCATGATAGGCACATCCTTCCTAGTTTCCAGCTTGAGATCTCGAATTTCCCAGCAGAGTTCTGGCCTCATCGTTGGCTCCCGGAACGTAGTACTCATCACAAGGTGGAAAAGCGTTGTTAGATCCTTCTCCTTGTCAGGCGCCAGTGTCCCCGTAGTAAACACAAATTGTCCCTTTAGCCGGCGCAGTCGTGCCACTCCAGGCATGTAGTCCCGGTATGTTTGGTCGTCTAGATATTGGTGAGCCTCATCTATGATGAACCGCTGGATACAGTTGAGTGATCCAAGTGCCTGAACAAAGCCCAAATCCGATGCTTGATCCACAGACACCACCACTACTTGCACATTCGATTCCACTCTACAGCCAGGTTTCCAGTAGCATGCTCGGATGTTTTTCAGCTTGAGGTTCTCCATCGTTTCCTGCGCCAGCGCCACCAGAGGTTGGATCACCACCGTTGTCTTGTTGAGCTCCACCAGAGGTGGGAGATGATAAGCAAGTGATTTTCCAGAGCCAGTCTTTGCCACCACCACCAGATCAGTCCTGGATTCAAAAACTGCCGTCACCCACGCCTCTTGAAACGCCGTTTTCCACATCGGATCAGAACATCCAGTGAACAGCTGCAAAGCCTGCATAGCTTTCTGCCCTGGGCTCATTTGATTGACTGCTGAGGGGAAAACATTCTGATCCATCACATAGCCCCACTTGACCTGTGCAAATACTTGTAAGCTTGCTGCATCATGCAAAATAAATTCAACTGCCTGGACTTACCCCCCAGTGTTTCTGCCATGCCTCAGATGCTGCTCGGAATCCTCTCTCGCTAGTTCGGTCCAGACTGTGTCCACTTGTTCCTCCATACGTATGGTTGGCAGTTCTTGATGTGTGGTTTCTCTGGATGTCAATCAAGAAGTTTTCATCCTCATGTTCTCCACCTTCATCATTTGGATCCAATCGAGCGTGGCCCTTGAGATATTCGTCACAGATGGCAACACAAGCATGCCTCCATTGCCTGAGGCCCAGTGGTGCGCAGCCCTGGTTCAGGAAGGTGTTCTTGAGGATCAGAGTTTGGTGTTTGGATTTCATGAGTCCCGTGGAGGTAGTCACCCATAGGTGAGAGAGCAGGAGTCGAGTATGGTCCCCATCAGGTTGTCCATCTGCAAGAATGTTCATGAACCGTCTAAAAAGCAACCATGTCAGCTTTCACTCCTCATGTATCACTGCTTCTGATCACAGACAGGGCTTACAGCTGGGCTGGTCGGATATATGCCAGGTAGTTGTGCAAGTGCTGAGAGAGCCAACCAGGGAGGAACACGGCTCGGTTCTTTCCATATCCAGTGATTGCCTGCGTCTTGTGGTAGGTTGTTCGCACCATAAACGTGTTGGCACGCCAAAAGATACTCCTCGGGGACTCTGGCGTGTTGACAATCTTGATGGATTCTTCCTCGTTCCTCTAGCTGGCTGCCCACATCCACAGTGGAACAAAAGTAGAGTGCTTTTGTAAGCTCATCAGAGAGGTCCAGCCAATCCCGAATCTTGCCATGGTTCCAGCCCCTCCCGCCACCCAGAGTATAGCTGGCAGGGTCTCCCCTCTTCAACCAAGTAGTGAGGAGAAAGTCTGGGCCAAACTGTGAATGGTAGGAGTCTGACGCCACAAGATAGTTGAATCCCACATCTGTGCAGTCAGGCGGATCCGTGTACTTGGATCGATCAAATCGTGGCAACGGTGCCCCTTTTGTCAGGTCCTCCATGAGTGTCGCCACTCGTTCAAACGTCCTCTGGATGGTCTTCTCAATCTGTGGAAGTGTGATAGTGTGGCCATCTATGGAGAGTTGTTTGTAATCTGTGTCTGCCCAGAACGTGGTCTCCGGGAGTCCTTCATACATTGTGACTGAGGCCATGAGGTGCTGCCAGGCCCGCATGGCACTGAATGGTGTGTTGATCTTGTCGATTCCGTCGTGTACGTCCACATGTTGGCCAGGTTGTCTTGAAGCAGGTCTTGAAGGATCACAGAAGAGTAAGGAGAAGGAATTGTAACCGGAAGATCAGGAGGTGGGGGAGAGCAGTCTAGATTGAGATAAAGGAAAGCCATTCTAACACAGTATTGGATGGGGGATATAATTCTAGTAATCAGGTGATGGGGATGATAGGATCCATCTACTTTGAGCATTTTAAGTGTGATAAATTGAAGCACATGAAAGGAGGTATCAGAGTAAAGAGGTGAAAGGACTTGAATGAAAAGGAAGACTAGGCAGTCACCAATGGCCAGAGGATCAATGGACTGCTTGTTACGGATGGAGTGTGAGAATGAATCCAACAGATCCTTGGCCATGGGAGTCAAGGGACAGGGGGGAAGACCAGGGTGGACTTTTTTGGAGACATCCAAGCAGAAAACCAGAAACATGGTGCAAATACTGGCATAGTGCTGCACAGTTTTGAAGGAGCCAAGGGTGTTGAGGGGGCTGTTCCCTGCTGTGTTTCTACATAAACAGTGACACAGAAAGTCAATATTCAGCTGTGAAGACTCCTGGAGAACATATACTTACATGTCTGTGGAGAGTATCTTCATTCTGACCTGACCAGATCTCTTGAGGACATTGTCAGTCTTGAGCTTGAGCCAGTTTTCCACCACAGGATAAAGAGCAAGATACTGGGTGGAAGTGTCAGAGATAATGGTGGCCAGGTCCGAGTGAAGCAACCCTTTTTCAGAGGTCTCTTGCATGAACCCATGAATCCCAGTAGAGATAAGCCAAGGAGGAACATCGCGGGGGTCGGCAGAGTTTTGAAGCTCAGAAGCAAAGGTGGGCAGTGGTGGGAGTTCCTCCAAGAGTTGGTGAGGCACAGGGTGGCGTCCATGTTGTGATTGCTGGCTGGCTGATAAGGCTGTGGTTTGGGGAGGGTGTGGAAGTACCTTTTGTGGGAGTGTCTTAAAAGAGTCTGAACCCAGAAGTCTCGAGTACAGTCCTTCCAGTTGGGTTCGTGGGCTAAAGTGCATGTCCAAAGGGAAGTAAATCAATGGTGAGTCATCTGAATCTGCATGCCTAGATAGGAAAATATTCAAGCCCACCTGAGTCTCGGTGAGTGTCCTCCATATGCTTCCTCATGGATTGCTCCTTCACACATGAATAAAAGCAGATCTGGCAGACAATGCCTTCACTCATCACTATCCCTTGGAAGGGTGGGATTGGGTCTTGCTGGTTGTAGATGTTCTGGGGAGGGTCTTCTACAAATCCTAGTTCTTCCAGGACAATGGATGGGCAGATGATTGTGTGGTGGTGTTTGAGGTGGGAGATGACCTCATTGGAGGACACACCAGAGAAGCAACGATTGTTGATACAGATGAGTACCCGAGCCCTCTTCTGCAGATAGATTCCATACTCCTTCAAGGAAGGGATTTCTGGAAGGGACAAACCAAACCATGAGCATACACCAAGGGGAAGGAATTTAAGTACAACAAAGCAGCAAACCTTCTACTTCGTCCCCAGGTTGAGGCAATCGTTCCTTCCTTCTCCTTGCCATGGCTTCTTCAATCGGGGTCCGGAATGTTCTGATATCTGCCAACCTGCACCTGTTGTAGTGAGCGCGCATCAGGGAGGCCTTTTTGCTCTTGTAGGAACAATTAGCTAGGGGGCAGTGGAACTCGGTATCAACTCGGAGGATTTCAACAGGTCTCCCCTCAGCATCCTTTGAGTTGACGGATAGCTGGTGGAACTCCCTGACATGGGCGTTTCGACTTTGATGAGAGTTGAAAAAAGCGGAGCACTGCTGGCAGGGGAAAACAGATTCCATGATGAAGTGTGCCACTTCAGGCATCCAAGCCCGCGATGGAGGTCGTCCAAATGTCCGCGATTTCGTCCTTAAGGGGGGTCCAGAGGGGCTGTATTTATGCTGAAACGGCTGGTGAAACCCATGTGATTTGGCCCTCAGGGGGGTCCTAGCTATGTCGGCCAGCAAGCTGAGTACAGCTGTTATGGACAGCACACACAATGTAACGCGCAATGCCAAAAAGGGTGACAAAACGACCCTGGTTTCATCACGCACCCCTGCCCAGGCACCTATCAAACAAGAGTAATCCCCCCAGCGCCGCGAGGCCCATTACCAAGTGGGGCAATGAAAACCCCTGTGTTGGTAATGCACCTCGCGGTGTGTTGCCCACATAATACCCGAAACCACGGGTATTTAGCAACACGCCGCGAGGTCCGTGACCAAGTGAGGCAATGGAATGACCCTTGTTGGGTCACATAGCTCGCGCTGTGGTCCCCACTGAGCGATTGAAACCTCCCAGGCTTCACAACGCACCGCGAGGTCCGTTACCAAGGTGTGCAATGAAAGCCCCATGGTTTGGTAACGCACCTCCCTGCATGTTGCCTAGGTAGCCAGCAAAAGCACAAAGACTTCGTAACGGACCTCGCGGTCCGTTACCAAGCGGGGCCACAAAAGAGCCATGGTTTGGTAACACACCACATCCAAAACGCACCGCGAGGTCCGCCACCACGGTGTGCAATGAAAGCCCCATTGTTTGGTAACGCACCTCCCTGCATGTTGACTAGGTAGCCAGCAAAATCACAAAGACTTCGTAACGGACCTCGCGGTCCGTTACCAAGCGGGGCCACGAAATAGCCATGGTTTGGTAACACACCACATCCACAACGCACCGCGAGGTCCGCTACCCAGGTGTGCGATGAAAGGCCCATTGTTTGGTAACGTACCTCCCTGCATGTCGCCTAGGTAGCCAGCGAAACCACACAGACCTCGTAACAGACCTCGCGGTCCGTTACCAAACGGGGCCACGAAAGGGCCCTACTTTGGTAACACACCACACGTTGTGTTCACCGCACAGCCGTTGAAAGTATAACTGTATCGGGATAATTTGCGAATTATGCTGATGAGTAATTGATCTTGCGAGGCGTAGATGTTGCATTCACCGTGGGAGAATGGAGTGCGGTGACCACTGCCATAGGGGGTAAGGGCCTGCGCGAAAAAGGCTGAACTTCAGGGGGGTCTCGTCTATAAAAAGACCCCCTCCAGACCCCCCTTAAGGCGGAAAACCCACTGACTTCAGGCCACCCAAGACAGACCCCAACCAAGACGTACCACAAACCCCCAATTACATAAACCTCCCCTGTTCATTTTCCTACCAAACACAGTTCTCCACCTCACCCAAAGCCAACCACCAACCACACCAGTCCAACCCCACACATCAACCATGTCCGAACCCTCTGCCACCCTCAACTTTGACTCGAACAGCCAGGACAGCCTGTTGAACTCCCAAGCGCCGCCAAGCAATCAACAGGCTCACGTTGCCCAATCTGCAACCACAAGCGGGTCGAAAAGAGTCAACCCACCGTTGATCCTCCCAAGCCTCCCTCCCGGCGTCGCGCCCACCCCTCGCGTCACTACCGCTGGCAGCACAGCCACCCCGGCTTCATCCCAAAGCGCTCCCGTGAGCGACAAAAAGGCGGTAGACGTGCAGGCTTTGGCTGCCCTCAAGAAGAAGTGTATGCATCTCCATCCCACCTCTGCTTGTTTCCTTCTCCAGTAGCTAACGACAAGCACGTTCTCGCACCTTATCAGACAAAGAAGGCTGCAAGCAGCTCAGCTCAATCTTGAAGGAGGCCGAGGACATCTTGGGAGACCGGGTCAGCCACCACAAGAAGGCCTGGTCCGCCGCCGAGACGACCTTCAAGACCAGTGTCTCCAAGTGGGAGACCCAGATTGCAGCCGCCAAAACTCCAACTATCGATGTTGAGGCGGAGTACGCGGCCGTCCTCCCCAACGTGCAGATCCCGAAGAAGAGGGCCGCCCCCGGGACCTCAACCAAGACTGCGCCCCGGCGCCGCGCAAAGAAAAACTCTACGGCCGGTACAGTCGAGGAGATTGTTGGCATTACAGGCGTCGACGACCTGTCAATCTCCCAGCTGGCCAGTGCTCTCGGTGGAGACGGCTCCATTGAGCCGAATAACACCACCGGCTGCTCTGGAGAACCCGACATGAGCGACCGACCCGCTAGCGAGATGGAAGAACAGCTTGTCAGCACGGCCCAGCACCAGAGCGCCGAGGACAAAAAGCGGGCGAAAGATCGTGAAGAAGCAAGGGTGAAAGCCGAAGCCGAGAAAACGGCGGCCATGCTGGTTGGACCCGCCTCATTCCTAGGTAAGCTCCCCGCCCCCTCCCTTTTCAGGAAACTCCCCCGTTATCATGTGTCACTCGGTAACGGACCTCGTGATCCGTTACCAAGAGACACATGGAAACCTCCACGTTTTCGTGTGTCCCCTGGTAACGAATCGCGAGGTCCGTTGCCAGGAGAGTCATGAAACGACCAAGGTTTCCATGTGTTTTGTGGTAACGGACCTCGCGATTTGTTACCGCAAAACACATGGAAACCTTGGTCTTTTCATACCTCTCCTGGTAACGGACCTCGCGATTCGTTACCAGGGGAGGCATGGAAACATGGAGGTTTCCATGTTTCTCTTGGTAACGGATCGCGAGGTCCGTTACCGAGTGACACTCGTAAACATGGAGTTTTCCATGTGTCTCGCGGTAACGCACCTCACGATCCGTTACCAGGAGGGACATGAAAATGGCATGGTTTCCGTGTTTCTCCTGGTAACAGATCGCGAGGTGCGTTACCGCAAGACACATGGAAACCTTCATGTTTTCATGTTCCTCTAGGTAACGGACCTCGCGATTCGTTACCAAGAGACACACGAAAACATGGAGGTTTCCATGTGTCTTCTGGTAACGGATCGCGAGGTCCGTTGCCAGGAGACCCATGAAAACGCGGATATTTCCGTTGTTCTCTGCGCGATTTCTGCTTACCCTTTCTGTTCTGCTAGATATTTGTGTTGGGGAGTTCAATGTCAATCAGACTCTCCGGGTCCAACAGACCCTTGCGCAACTGGACCCAAAGAACCCAAATCATCGCAACACTGGCAAATCCGGCGACGAACTTGGTGGCTTGCTTCAAGGCATGGTTTGCAATGTCATCGAATCTTACTCGTTGGACGCCGACCTCGTTAAACATCTTTCCCGGTCTAATGCCCCCACCGCGGAACGGCTCTCTCCTGCGTTGATGGCAGCCCCTCATTGCAGCGAGTTCGCTGACTTGCTCAAAACAGGTTAGCAGTTCCTTTCTTTTCGTTTCCACTCAATGCTGGGTCTGATTGCGCTGTCTTTGCCCCAGCGCCTCGATTGGTTCAGGTCTCATTTCCGGACATCTTCTGGTCGTCCGAAAATGTCAACTTTGCCACACTCAAGAAGGCCCTGGATGCCGCGTTCTCCGGTAAACCTCTCAGCGGTTCCTGGTTCGCGGTTCTCTTCAACCTGCTTCGAACCAACTCGGCGCCCTTGTACACGGAGCTCGGTCCGTTTCCAGTCCCGCTTCGCCACGTCTTCGCGAAAGTGAACCAGGCGGTCATTGATTCGGTTTCCTTGGCTTCCATGAGCGTGACCAACCACACCCCCTCCACTCGCCCCGATGACGAGCTCAAGTCCTGCCGTGACGCCGCCGATTACCTTGCCTTCAAGATCAATGGTTTGGGCCCCTCTGCTGGCGGGCAGGGTCAGGTGAAGGCCTCCTCTGAGGGGCTCTTCTTTCTCATCAAGAGGATTCATCACATCTTCTTGGCCCTGTCCCTCTGTTTCGAAGCAACGGCAATCCTTAAGAAAGAAACCGACTTCGCCAAGCTTCCAGCCATGACTCTGCCGGTTATGCTTGGCATGAAGAAGGAACTCTTGAAGGACTCTTTCTTCCGGGTCGGTCCGAAAAACATGTCCGCTCCCGATTGGAGTGTCATGAAGCGTGAGGCGTATGCTTCTCTCGCCGCCTTCATGCTGTACGGCGTCACCGGCTTGTGGTCTGTGTTTGTCAACTACAGGAAATTCAACGCCGCCGACACTTACGGACTGATGACTCTGGCTGAAAAACGCGCTAAGGCAATACTGGAGCGCGAGGACGCCGAAGTCGAATCCGCTCACCCCCTTGTTTCCGGTGGATGGTCCTACCTGAACTCCTTCATCATTGATCTCATCATCCGGACGGATTTCACTGAGAAACCGGATTGGGAGGCCTGCAAGAACACTTGGCTTCAAGAGATCACCCCCGCGACAATTGCGCGCCTCGTCTTGGCCGACGTTTACTTGGAGATCAGAAACCCTGGCGCGTCTTTGGCCGCTATGGGCTTCCCCGTGCCACCCGTCTCAATGAGCTCTGAGCTGCGCGCCTACGGGAAGAACCTTGTGGCTGATGTCGATGTTTCGATGATTACGGACCCCGACAGGCTCAGAGAACTCGAGGAGGAAGAAGCGGCCGCGAGGGAGGAAGAAGACGACGAAATGCAGGATGGTGTGCCAAAGGACGTGGCCCAGTACATGGATAGGGATGCTGTAGTTGATGATTCGGACTGATTTCTTTCTAGATTTTCTCATTGTAACCTTGTTTGTTTTCTTGGCTGGTTGTTTTTCTCTTCTCTATTTGCCTTTGCTTGATTAGCATTTGCTTGTGTCTTTTTTTCTTTTCTCTGGTCTAGTAACCCATCTAGTTTTTCCCTTGCTATCCACAAGCCTGTTGTGCTTACATGTTCAACAGACCGACAGGTGTGTTCCTCATGGTGTGCTGAAATACCTTTCCTTTCATTGCTTCTCTGTGTAACACACCTCGAGGTGTGTTACCCGTGGTGGGCTGAAATGTGGTTGGTTTCTTTGATTACATGTGTAACACACCTCGAGGTGTGTTACACAGGATGGGGTGAAAGTTGATTGATTTCATTGGCACCCTGTGTAACACACCTCGAGGTGTGTTACACAAGGTGGGCTGGGAGATTGATGTTTTCAGTGAGTGCCTGTGTAACACACCTCGAGGTGTGTTACACAAGAGGCCCTGGAAAATGATTTTTTTCAATAAAAGACAGTGAGATTGATATGGAGGGTGATGAAATGGTGCTTACTGCTGAAGAGGTGTGTGCTTGGTGGGCTGGCTGATTGGGGGTTCTGTTGGGGAAGGGTGGGAGTGGGGGTGGGTAAGGGGCTGTGTTGGGGTATGCCCATATTTCCATGAAAATCACATTGCTCACATCTTCAAAGCCTGGTCTTTGTGATTGTGGGGATTGCTTCTTCTGGGGGCCTCACAGGCCCTTGTGGCAGCTTAACCCTACTCTTTAGCCTAACCCTATTAGGGTTGAGCCTCAAAATTAGGGTTTGGCTGCATTCTGGAGCATTGGGGTCATTTCTGTCATGGGGGGTCTCAAAAAGCACATCATGGGGTGTGTTACCGAGGGATTCCCCCAAAAGAGGGTCATTTCATGATCAACCTGGGGTTCAGTGGTGTTTAACCCTAGATCTGTAACCCTAGTGCTGGTAACCACCCTGATTTCATATGGTCCATATTGGCTTGCTCAAACCTTCTATGTTTGGAGGGGGGTGTACCCTTCTTCCACACCCCTTGCACCCCTCCACCAAAATGGAGGGGTGCGAGGGGTGCGGAAGAAGGGATCCCCGCGGCCATCGCGGGGGCTAGGCCAAAAAGAAAAAAAAAAAGAGAAAAAGAAACAGAAAACCACATACAGAAAAAGAATCCAGTGGAAGATTATTCAAAACAAAGACATGTCAAACAAAGGTTGGATGCATTTGCATAAGTGGGAAAAAAAAACCAATGCATATGCATCTGGTGTGTGGGAATTTGGATATTCAATATGAATGCTATTATGCAAAGTGGGCAATATGCAATATAATCCTTAATATGCAAAATGACGGCTGGCTGGACATGCCCCAGGCCCCTGAGGACACCCCTGTAACCCAGCATAGAAGAGTGGCCTGCTGATGATTTTATTTGGTCATTCTTACTTTATCCAGGATTGAATGAATTGATTTTCAGCTTTCAGGAAGACATATTTCTAACTCTTGCTTGAAGCTCAGATTGGTCTGAAATGAAGTGGAAAGCCCCTTTCAAAAGTCAGAAAAGGGAATAACTGATTTCACTTTTGAGATATTCCATACACATATGTTGGATTAAGTTCCAAAAATCATTCATTGGTCTTTGATTTTTTTTCAAAACTTTTACAGTGAAAGGAAAAAATTCTTTAGCTTGAAAAATCAAGGCATAAAATTGATGTTCAATTCAACATTTTGCCCCCTTTGACTTTCAACTCCCCCAAGACCCCAAAATTGGGGTCTATGCCCTTGTAGAAAACAGATATTTTTATGATTTTCAACCATGACCGTTTGAATTGTAGGAAAAAAATGAAGGGTTGAAGAAGGTTTAATATGAGGCCTAGAAAAATAATTGAAAAAAGGTTCAGGCTTCATGCACTCCAACTTTTTACTTCATGCAGTCCAATTTGAAGTGGAAAAGTGTGCACTCCAAAATTTTTCACTACCTTGGAGTAAACAATCATGCACTCCAAGTTCACTACAGAAATTTGGAGTGCACCTAAAGTCCACTCCAAAAGTTTTGGAGTGCACCTAAGTCCAAAAGCTAGGTACTAAAAGACTTTGCAACATCTTGCATGCACCCAAGCTCTTGGCGCTATGGCAGATCTTGCGGGATTGTGGGATTGGTCTGACCACGTCAACGCATCTGATTGAGACGGTCGCAGATAGTGGGGCAGGAACGACAGCAAGTGCTGGAACAATCCCTCAGCATTGGGTGTTGATCTTTTGTCAGATGAAGCAAATGCTGGATATCATTGAGCATGATGTGTTTAAACTGCAAATGCCTAATGTGACGCACATGAGGATGGATGGATCCACTGAAGCTACCAAAAGACAAGATCTTGTTCAGAAATTTAATTCAGATCCAAGCATCAACTGTCTCTGGTTGATCACTCATGTTGGACCTCGGCCTCAACTTGACCGGTGCAGATACGGTAATCTTTGTGGAACACGATTGGAATACAATGAAGGATTTGCAGGCAATGGATTAATTGTCTCCTTTTTTTCTTTTGTTGGCTGATCAACATTGTCTTGTGCCCGCCGTCTCACACATAGTCTTGTTATCTGGGGCTTTCTTTCTTCAGTGCCCTTTGACTTCAGAAGAAGGTGATGAACGTCTATCAATTGATCACTCGTGGAACCTTGGAAGAAAAGATCATGGGGTTTGTCTTGCTTGCATTGAGCGAACTTTGGACAGAGTCTGAGAACGAGAAGAACTTACTGAGATTTAAATTGCATAAATGTTCTGCTTAGGTTACAATGGTTCAAGTTGAACATAGCAACCTCAATTGTGAACCAGCAAAACTCAAACCTAGGCTCAATGAACATGGACCAGATCCTGGACCTATTCAATGTCTCTTCGGGCAATGCCGCACCCCCCGGCAAATCGGGCGACCCAGCTGGCTACAATCATCTGGGGCTTACGCCGGCAATGGGGGCTGCAGGCGGCAAGAAGAACATGCTGGATGGCATCAAAGATCTGCCGCCCGAGAGCAAATACAAGTCCGTGGATCCGGCCAAGTTCCGCAGCTCACTCTAACTTTCCGGTTCCATTTAGAATCTTTCATAGATATAGATATATATACATATTTATATATATACATGTGTATATCTTGATTTTGGATGAAACAGGAAGTGACCCTTTCTAACCCTTTCCTGAAAATCAACTGTTCATGTTCTACAACAATCACTGCTTGGCTGCAATTTATTTTAGTTGTGAATCTTGCATTTATATGACATTTTGGGGTCCCACTGGAACCTGTTTTTGGAAGGAACAATTTTTCAAAGTTGACCTTATCAAAACCCAAATTCCAATCCTTTTGTTTTGGTGGTGGGAACTTAAAATGTTATTGAATTTTCATAACCAAATAAAGTTTGGAAGTTGGACTTAGATCTTGTACTTTTTGTCAGAAATGAATGACTCCACCGGGACTCAAACCCAGGAAAGGGCTAACTCTAGGTGCCTGCTTTACCACTAAGCTACAAAGTCTATGCACCCAGATTCAATATCTGACATCCACCCAGAATCTGGATGCTCTTTGGCTCCAGACCCCCACCAATGAGTCATCCCCCCCTGCAGGCATATCTGCTCAAAGAGCCAAGACTGTAAATCTGTCAGAAAAGGAATGACTCCACCGGGACTCGAACCCGGGAAAGGGCTAACTCTAGGAAGCATGGATTAAATGCTTTAAAGCATTGTTTAAATGCTCTAAAGCATGGATTAAATGCTTTAAAGCATGGATTAAATGCTTTAAAGAATGGATTAAATGCTTTAAAGCATGGTTTAAATGCTTCAAAACATGGATTAAATGCTTCAAAGCATGGTTTAAATGCTTTAAAGCATGGATTAAATGCTTTAAAGCATGGTTTAAATGCTTCAAAGCATGGTTTAATTGCTTCAACACATGGATTAAATGCTTTAAAGCATGGTTTAAATGCTTTAAAGCATGGTTTAAATGATTTAAAGCATGGTTTAAATGATTTAAAGCATGTTTTGAATGATTTAAAGCATGGTTTAAATGATTTAAAGCATGTTTTAAATGATTTAAAGCATGGATGCTTTCAAGCATGGTTTAAATGTTTTAAAGCATGGTTTAAATACTTTAGCATGGTTTAAATGCTTTAAAGCATGGTTTAAATGCTTTAGAAGCATGGTTTAAATGCTTTAAAGCATGGTTTGAATGCTTCCTTCCTCGTTGGTTGCATGAAATAGGAAACACAAAGATGACACATATAGGTAAACATTTTTCATTGTTGAAAATGAAGAGAGAGAGAAAAACATGAAAAAATGGAAGATATATTTTTTTGCATAGAGACATTGTGACGCACCCATTTAAAATGGGTTTACACCCATTTAACATGGGTTAACACCCATTTAACATGGGTTTACACCCATTTAACATGGGTTTACACCCTTTTAACATGGGTTTACACCCATTTAACATGGGTTTACACCCATTTAACATGGGTTTACACCCATTTAACATGGGTTTACACCCATTTAACATGGGTTTACACCCATTTAACATGGGTTTACACCCATTTAACATGGGTTTACACCCATTTAACATGGGTTTACACCCATTTAACATGGGTTTACACCCATTTAACATGGGTTTACACCCATTTAACATGGGTTTACACCCATTTAACATGGGTTTACACCCATTTAACATGGGTTTACACCCATTTAACATGGGTTTACACCCATTTAACATGGGTTTACACCCATTTAACATGGGTTTACACCCATTTAACATGGGTTTACACCCATTTAACATGGGTTTACACCCATTTAACATGGGTTTACACCCATTTAACATGGGTTTACACCCATTTAACAGGGGTTTACACCAATTTACATGGGTTTACACCCATTTAACAGGGGTTTAGCTTCAAGTTTCACAATTGCTAAAATTTGGTCCTTGGGGAGGGACCATGAGCTGAGCGGAAGCAGGATGAGAACGGCGACATAAAGATGTCACCAGGTACCTTGTGTCCGTGGGCAGGTACCTGTCAAGTGTTTGGCGGGTACCTGTTGGCGGATACAGGTGCGGGTCCAGGTGTCTGGCCTGTGAGAATACAGGTACCTGCAGGTACCCCCCTCTGTATAACTACCTGGAGGCCGGTGTCCGCTGGCGGGAACATGCCAGCGTGTGAGGGCCTGCTTGCCAAGCAGGCAGCAACCTGCTCAGCAAGCAGGCTGCAACCTGGCCGGGAAGCAGGTAGCAGGTTGCAGCCTGCTCGCCAAGCAGGGAGCAGGTTGCAACCTACAGCCTGCTACCCTCTTGGCGAGCAGGTTGCAGCCTGCTACCTGCTCGCCGAGCAGGTTGCAGCCTGCTACCTGCTCGCCGAGCAGGTTGCAGCCTGCTACCTGCTTGCCGAGCAGGTTGCAGCCTGCTACCTGCTTGCCGAGCAGGTTGCAGCCTGCTACCTGCTTGCCGAGCAGGTTGCAGCCTGTTACCTGCTCGCCGAGCAGGTTGCAGCCTGCTACCTGCTCGCCGAGCAGGTTGCAAGCTGCTCGCCGAGCAGGTTGCAGGTTGCTTGCTCGGCGAGCAGGTAGCAGCCTGCAACCTGCTCACCAAGCAGGTAACCGCAGGCAACCTGCTCACCGAGCAGGTTTTAGCCTGCAAGCTGCTTTCCAACAAGGGAGCAGCCTGTAACCTGCTTGCCGAGCAGGTTGCCGGCTTTTCCCTGCTTGGTGAGCAGGTTTCAGGCTGCTACCTGCTCGGCGACCAGGTTGCCGGCTGTTACCTGCTCACTGAGCAGGTTGCAGCCTGCCAACTGCTCGCCGAGCAGGTTACCGGCTGTTACCTGCTCGGCGAGCAGGTAGCAGCCGGCAACCTGCTCGGCCAGCAGTTTACAGGCTGCAACCTCCTCGCCGAGCAGGTTGCAGGCTGCAAACTGCTCGGCAAGCAGGTTGCAGCCTCCAAACTGCTTTACGGCGACGCGTCCCGTTGGAGAGCGGCCGGCCATCATGCAGACAGGTGTGTGCAGGAACTTGTCAGACAGGTCAGTCCGACAAGTACTGACTTGTCAAACTGACCCACCCGACAAGTCAGACTCGTCGAACCTGCCAGTCCGACGGGTCACACTTGTCGGACAAACCTGCCCGACGAGTGAACATGTTGGGCAGCTTGTCCCACCAGATGACCCGTTGGACATGTCCGCCAGACTTGTGTGAACTGGTCGGACAAGCACGTCCGATATATGGTCGGCCCGTGCTGTCCAACTAGCTGGTCCGACCACTCGTCGGACGGCCCCACTTGACCTTGAGACGAGCTGGGCAGTCTGACAAGTGGTCGAGCCTGGCTGCTCGAGGACCCATCAAGCAGGGGGGTCCAACCTCTAGTTAGACACGGGCCACCGACAGGTGGGATCGACCGGCCACCTGTTGGACTAAATTCTCCGACAATTGGTCGGACGGGCCTGTCTGAGGTCTTGTCGGACAGGCCTGTCCGACGAAATAAATGATGCAGTGTATGTGTTCCTTTTTATTTCTATAACATTTTTTCTCTTTTGCCACTTTCCTTTCATATTGTCTCTTTTCCCCCTATTGTTTTTATTGGATCTTGTATATGTGCAGAGCTAGCTACACAGTTGTTGGAGCTAATTACACGGTTTAGCAAACAAACAGTAGACATTTTTATCAACAGGGGAACCTGCCCAAGAGCCCTGCAGGACCTTTTGTGGGGGAGTGAGATTAGTCTGAGGACGGCAGAGGAACGCTTTTCAAGCAATTGCTCCTGCGGTATGAAAACAAAATGAAGCAAGTGTTATCAAATCGTTTATGTGCCTGTTGTTGGAACGATTTCCTGTCAATGTGACAACAGGTCGTCAGAACCTTTGCTGAGTTCTGAAAGCATTCAGGCACCTTTCTGTTTTGAGATTGTTGGTTGACCAGCTGTGGAGTGGCGTAGAATTGCTTTCTCATTGTTTCAACATTGCGTTTTCAGAACCTTTTTCCATAGACCCAACCAGACACGTTGGGGCGGGTGTTCCCGAGGAACGTTCTGTGAACCTGAAGCTCGACGATCTGAGAACGCCGGGGTGCACCCGCGGTGTAACATATCCCTCGGGGGAAAACGTTCCGCAAGGGGCTTACCGGGGCGGTACAGCCCCCCGTCGAATAGGATGATTTGATTGCGGCGAATAAAGATTGCAGCTTGCAACGAATATTTTATGTATACACCTTCACTGCCAGTCATCCGCATCTCACTACTCCATCAACAGCTCTCAACATGTCTCAACTCAATCGTGACCACTTGGAATCCATCTACTCTGACCATCTGATCCATCAGATCCATGCAAACCTCGATTTACTATTAAGACAATCAAAGGTAATGTATCCTTCAGCTCAATTATCAATCGCTCTTGAGCTGTTCTTTGATGCCTGTCTGTTATGCACTCTGACTATCTCATTTTGATTATTCAGATTTCTCGTACTAACGTGGATATCATCAAGAATGCTTTATCGGAACAGTCTAATCGTTCCAACCCAGCTTTACCTGAACCGACCAATGCAAATAACGGGGGCTCTTTTCCTCAGCCAACAGCACTCATCACCCTAAATGGTTACCAGGAATCTCAAGCGACTCACCACAATCCTCATTTACCATCTTCTTTTCCGCCTCCTCCGCCCCCTCTGGCCCATACATCATCACCACAATCCAAGCAAGCGAGAGCCTTGTGGGCATATCGCGGTTCCGCTGCTGATGATTTGAGCTTCGAGAAAGGTGACATCATTGTTATTTTAGCCGAGGAGAACCCTGACTGGTGGAGAGGACAAGTATTGAACAGTCAACAATCGGGTGGCCTCTTTCCTAGTAATGTAAGTGTTTCTATCTTGTTTGTTAGTTGGTATTTAGTTATTGAAAAAATTGAACCGATGACTGACTTACGTCATGTGATCAAAATGTTGAACGCTTTCAAGCATGTGGAAGTGATTAATTCGGTAGCATCGCAACCCCAACATTCATCGTCGCCACACTATAATCAACATGAAAACCACTCGATTGCACATTATCCTACCGGGCCACCTCATGGCAATCCAGGATATCAATCACCTGCATACAGTCAACCTCCTCGGTACGGTGATCACAAAGCACCCCAAGCTGTTGCACCTCCACCTTTACAACACACTCAGAGTGCTCCACCGGTTAATATTACTGTTGAGAAACCCAAGGTTCGTTGTTGATTATTTGACTCGGACTTTATTATTCCTAAACCAAATGTACCCCTCTTAAGTGATTATAAGAAATTATACGCTGATAACTGTACCTTTCCGATTAGAAAAATTTACTTCAAGGTAGATTCGGTCAAGCGCTGGCGGGGGGAGCTGGATTTGGAGCGGGGTCGGCAGTGGCCACTCATGTCGGTAAGTGGCCCTGTTTGTTGGAGATAGATTGATTCAATTTTTGCTCATAGATGCCTGTCTCTTCCATAGTGAATGCGATTCTCTAAGCCGATTCTTCCTCTCTCTTTCTCTTGCTTGGTTGATTCATATTCCACAAGGAACCCTCTTAGCTTCAATGTTATATATTATATTTTAGGGTGACCTGACAGCAGATGAGCTGCAACGCCTGAACACACTTTTCCTCCATGCCATCCGATGATGTATCTTTTGCTATGTTGTTTGTATCATACTTCTGTGCTCTCTTGTGATGGAGTGAGCGATTGTCTACAGTGCGACCTTTCGTTTGACAATGCCACCCCTACTCAAGAGGATGAGAAGTCTTGACTGATCCGAGGTGATAGTTGGGGCCCTCCACAACTCTGAACGCACCTGAGTGCTTTTGGAGTGACTTTCTCAGTAGAAGCTTACATTGGGAGCAGCACGCGTGGAAACTGTTGCAGTCTGATAATCGTTAGCGGGTCAAGACGTCTCACGGGATGGCAGCCTTTGCCATATAACCGAGAGTTCAGCTAACCTGGCCAATAGTTGTTGTGTCTCCATCGGTGGGATGATATACTTTCTTATTTTCTCGAATCAAATGGAGTCAAGAGAACTGCAATAGACAGCACGTTCAGCATGAATTCGTGCATTCCCCTTTGGATGGTCGTCAAGCCATCAAAATCGTGTTCCGTGTTCCATGACGACCAAGGGTCTCCGAGGGAAGCCTTTCTTTCTTCCAACGCGTTGTTCCAGGTTGTTCCTTCTTGGACCCAGTCGCAGTAGTCACTATGTTATCGTAGTCAAAGTGGTGAAACCCGGAAACTTCTTTATCTCTCTTCTGCCGAGGTTAGACAGTATATACTGACAGTCATTCCCTTCCAACGCTCGACATCAAAATATACTCTTTCGTCCACCATCATGCTATAACTGACTTTCCAACAAACCCGACAGCACTGAAACTACAATATATGTACCAACAGCCTGATGATGAGTTACATACTCCGATATTAATTCTTGCTTGTCCAAGGATACACAGCTTCAGCCAAGGATGCCATGCCCAAGAAATTTTCAAATGCTTCTCGACTGTCACTTAAAATTAAGTTGCTCGTTCTCTCCCAATGTGTCATCTTACAGACACTACCTTCTTGATCTCATATCTTCCTTTATCTGTGCTCAGCTCAACTTGGGGTAATTCTGCCCTTCATCGGCATCCTCAATCGGCCAACTGGCCGCCAACTCCATCTGAAAATCCCAACCCTGTGCAACACTTCCTCACCGTGCTCTCTTCTCCTGTTGCCATCTCAACCAAATTACAGTCTACTTTCCCTTTCTCAAGTTGTCTCTTAGAATCTTCCATGTGTGTACTCCCGTTATCCCCCGGATATTGCGAATCTTCCAAGGGACTCATCGCTCATCTTCCTCGCTGGGCTGTCGGATAGAGAACTCATCGGGAGTACATGTGCAGCGCATCCTGCTTCGGTACTAACCACCAAACCGAAACATCTTGAAGGAAAAAATACACTTGCGATGTCATCCGCTTGGAGCGGGTTATCTATATTTATATATACCCAAATCAAGAAAAGCGCTTGGATCCACCGGCTTGTCACCCACACAGACGACAGCGCATTCCACTTCCTTGCTGTCCCTCTGCTTTTCTAGGAATTTAGTTCACTCCCCCGTCCAGCCCACAATCACCCATTCATCCCCGGCTGCATTCCCAATTCTGATAAAGCCCACCAATTCCCTAGTCATCATTCGACCAAATTCATCCTAGTCCGTTGGAATCTTTAAGTTCTTCTCAAAACCAGCGTTAAGTAGCTACAGCCCGTCTGAACTTGATATTCCAGAATCCCCTTTTCTTCTAATCCAAACTCAATCAACCCCACCATCCACACTACCCTACACCCCCCTCTCTTTTTTTTTTTTATCTTCCTGAGACATTCCTCAACTTCCCCCTACTTCTTTGAATCCCGATTCACCACTATGTGGACTTCAAATCAGAAGCGTCCCACGCCTAATCTCAAGCAGCTCAAATTGAAACCCAAAGCCACTGATCACAATACCAATCAACCACCTCAAACGTTGGACTCCTCTTTAACCACAGAATCTTCGACTAACCCATCCACTTGGCGCAAAGAACTCAAACTGACTCGCGTCGTGGAACGAGAGCGAAAGAAACTTTCCACTGCCACCGCAAGCAGCTGTAGCACCTCCACCAGCTATTCAACCACCTCATCAAGACCTCCACCCACACCCTCCGATTTACCTAATCTTGACGATCGACTCTCCCAATTCGATGAGAAGCTGGAAGTAGTGGAAAACATGTTTTCGGCTCGTCAACAGATGTTTGAGCTGCTCGGTAAAGATAGCGACCTTCTCAACCTCGACCTATGCAAAGAAATGCAGAGGCACAGCCAATCCTTTTGTCCATCTCAGAACTTTGATAGCATCAAGTCTCCCGAAGACATTGTCGACACTGTATCTGACGAATCAAAGGCTACCGAGCCAAAGGTGGATGAGTCAAAGGCGGACGAGTCAAATGAGACTGAGACTGGCGCAGCTATCGGATGGGGCGACTATTTCAAGAAGAAGCTATGGTAGTAGGAACTGCGCTCGAAGAGCCCATCAAATATTAGGCGAGCCGGCACTGTCTCATCCAGCTCGAGCCCTTCCACCAGTCGTCTCGCCCGCGAATTTGGCCGTGAGATGTATGTACATACGTAGGTGCCACCTCTCATGTTCTCTCAGTATGCCCGCTCCCGCGTACGTCAATCGATACTGAAGAAGACGCCATACAACATGACGAGCAGGTATGGCCCGATAAATATCGCACTCCTGCAGAATCGCCTCTTAACGCTCCATCTATGTACCTCGCTGGAAGGGTCTGAGAGAGGCCTACTGGCAATTGCTTCGTTGAGATGTGTGTGTGTGTGTTTTGTTTACTCTCTTCACGCAACACAACCAACCCATCATCCATGTCGAGCCCGTGCTAACTTGACTTCATCTACAGATCGCTTCTTCAACCCGCCCAGCTTGGCTCTTGTCGACAGCTCCAAGATAAGCATTCTGGTTTTTAGCACAAGTATCGTCTGGTTGAAATGTGCGTATTTTTTGTTTGCTTGATTCCATCATGCAACCCAACCCCATGTCGCAGCCGTACTAACCTGACCTCGTCTGTAGATTGCTTCGGTCTTAGCGACGGCTTCAAGATAGCATCCCGGTCTTCGACACAAGTACTAGCCGAGCAATTGTGTGGGCTCTCCCCCAGGTTGTCGACAAACTGCGGCATCACGTCTTTGGCGGATTAAATGCGGCAAAAACTTGATTTTTGCTCACTTCCCTTCCTCTCCATCATAATATCAACATTTCCCTACGCTTATAATAATGGACATTTACCTTGGGACAAAAACTTGATCAAAAAAGAATCCTGTAAAATGGGAAAACAAAGAGTTTTAGACACATTCTGTTCTGCTGTTCATTACCAGATACTTAGCTACTTGTGGGAGCTACAAGTTCCCTTAATTTGCTTATAACTTATGACCATGTCGTGATCCTCCATCTTTGGTTCATAAGGAGTTTGTTAGATAACTGGAAGAGACGGTGGTTACCTGGTTCGTTGTTGCAGATAATACAATATACAATATGCAGGGTCATCAATGACTCGAACTCTGTGATGCATGCTTGATATTGGCTGTCAGCACTACAGATCATGGCATTTTGAGATCACCCAACACCTTCTATTCATGCTTGTCTGAAATGAAGACATGAGTCCTTAGATGATATGTTAGTTGGTTAAATTTAGAGGAATTTGTCTTCTTTTTGACCAAGTCACTTTCTAGTGCTCTTGATTGAAGAGTCTAGGTGGACACATTTGAAGGGACGCTCATGAATGTTACCTGTATGGAAGCATTGAAAAGCAAGCCGTTGAGAAGTTGAAGGTAGGCTGACGGGAAGCGCTGTTATTGGATAATCAGTGGTAAGCTCTCAACTGATGTTGAAAGTTTTACATGCTAATATCTATGTGTTACATCCTCTTCTTTTTTAGTACTGATCAACATGTGCTCATGTTACATATGTACCCTCTTTGACTTAACTGGAAATGAATTTTGCTGCATCATCCCACTGGATTCTGTATCATGAGCACACATTGTGTTCCAACATATTAATTATTTGATTCTGCAATTGAATCAGTGGAGTTTCTTGCTTTGTCAATGGGGCAGATCAGATAATTTACTGTTCTCATGATACGTACCCTGTTGATTTTAAGATGAAAGAATACTAGAGGACAAATGATGAGACCCATAAAGGAATAATTGGCAATCTACAGGTTAAGACTGACATGATATTGTCTGAATGGTTCATGTGGATGGCATTGGGGGCCATATGGAGTTGATGACCAAGATGGCAATTTGAGAGGAGTGATGCAGATTTGCATGTTACCCTAGGTTAACCTGTTCTGCCTTTTGACAGTTGTATACATATCCTCATGTACTTAGGGTGACTGTTACAACTGTTCAGAAGAATATGTATGTGAGTTTGTTTAGCTGGAATTGAGGCTTTGAGCTGATGAATGAACCCCATATGTATTTATATTGATGTCACTTTCAGGGTTTTACTAAGTTTCAGAGTTTCCTTTTCCGGGCCCCTCATTGAGGTACACTGCCCGTGTTTTCATTGACTTCAGCTTCCGTTCTCTCAACCAGTCAGTTATATGTAAGTATACAGACTACATATTTATTTAGTTTCCGCAGTCAGAGTGCCCTTCGAAGCTGATCAGAGGACTGGACAGGGGCAAACGCAGCCCAGATAATATATTAATTATAAGTAACTTGTAATCCACAAACTACAATTAATATTGTACATAAATACATAAAAAGTCATCCTCTCTTGGGCAATCCCCCCACCCCCGCAGCGCAGGGATTTTCATCCCCCAGCTGACTCCTCGCAGCCAGCAAGACTCGTTTTGCTGACCATCCCCCATATTCGTACTGATCCACCACTCACACGAGTCCTATCTCAAGTACTGACTCTCTCCTCATACTTTGCTTATTTATCTGCTCGAAATTCCCCCACATCCGACGTATCATTATATCCTTCCGTTCCTCATTCCCAACTCGCTCCAGGATAAGTATATACCATTTCCCACCATTCTCTGATCACATCTCCAACTCCAAACCCAAAAGTATCATTCCTCAGCATGCCCTCCATCAACCAAATCACCTGCCACCTGATCCATGGCACCGATCCTGATAACCGATTCCCCGAATTGCTCCCCAACATCCCTACAAGCACCTCGGCAACCTGCTACATACCCGTCGAGTCCAATCCCAATCCCAATCCTGATTATGGTGCAGCCGACTTGCCTTATTCAGTCCATTGGTCCATCGACCCTAGCCTACTCATCGAAGGTGGTATCCATGTTCAAATCCAAGTCGACGGTTGCCAGAAGGGACAACCCAGATCCTACGAAGGTATCGGACCTGACGGTTTAACCCCTCCATCACCCATCTCGGGCATGGACGATGGACTTTGGGTCGTCCCCGATGGAACTCGCAGGCGGCCCTGGGTCATGGGAGAAATCAAGACCACTCGTCAGTTTTTTTTTTTTTTTTTTGCTTGTTCTTTTTTTTTTCCTGACCCTAAACAACCAACAGTATACATCTCCATCATTTTGGTTATAATTAATTATCATGGACACTCATCATATCTCCCATGCATGGGTTTTTTATCTTTGTAGACCCACACTCCGCATTGGCCGACAAGTACATCCTAGACAGAGTCGGTTCAATTAACGTCACATTCAGTCGAGCCAACGTGGTGCCTACCTCTCGTGTTGTCGCTCTAACGCCCGTGTTCAGTGGCAGTGCACCCTTACCCGACCGGATGCGTGAAAAACTAAGCCATTGGACAAGGTGCGTCACAATTGTGTTCTAATTAAATTAAGCTCCCAGTATGACTTGATTTTGCGTATTGAATTACTACAAATATTTTAAAGATTGGGATTTATTGAGAATCATCCACCAGGCGCACAACTTGGGCTTGTGGCCGATGAAGTCCAGGAAGTAATTGCAGAATTCACATTCTACTACCGCTCCCAGGGTCAGTGATCAGCTTACTACCCCCTCACGAAAAAAAGTCTAACCAGATTCACTTGATTTCATCTCAGAAATTCTTCGCCGATTACTTCCGACGGCATTTCCATCGGATATCAAAATATCTTTCCCCACTGAAGCTGGTAGACTAGACGAACGGTCCATTCGATCAATGGAAGACACTGACGGAGGACGCTCTCACGGAAAAGGCGGCAGCTTCGAAGGCAATAGAGCCTCAGTATTTCGGCGAGCGTTCGGTGCGGCCCACAATCCTCGCCATAGCATCAACGGATCTCTGCCTGCACCCGATCAGGGATCCGATTCGGACGAGTTCGGGAAGCTCGGAAAGTTTGGTGGTAAACGAGTGAGAGCAGTCAGCCTTCGACTCGCCAAGCGGTACAGCTCGCTCGGTCAAAAGTCTGAAGAAAAAGTGAGCAAATGCTTTTTTTTTTTCAATTTGCATCGAAGCCTCACCTCAGATACTGACCGGATTTCTTTTCAGAACCCATTGAGTAGCCCGTCTCCGGAAGCTACATCTCCTGAGCCTAATCCCACCCATCTGGAAGATTTAAATACGATTCAGGGTTTGAGAAATGAAGTGCTCAATCTACGAGTGCGTTTCGCCCCCTCTCTGTTTTTCTCTTTTTGTCCCACAATTGCTGACTCAAGAAAACCTCTTCCAGCATGAATTAAACGAACTCAAGAAGCATCTGCAGCCCTCGTGATTCTTTCGAGGCGTGTAATTTTATAAAAACATCTGCAGACGTCATAATTCTTCCGATCTGAGCTTTTATCAATACCTTATTGGAACGCGCAACTCGATTCCTTCAAGGGACTACAACTACAGGCATTCTAGTTACGACCGAGATAAACACTATCGTCACGACTCTATACTCTTTTAACGATTTACTTATGAGCTTATGATTTGGCCGGTGAGAAAATTAGTCACATGTTTCTTCCGGCAATGCACCGTGTATTTTTCACCCTTTTTTCTCCTTTTTGGCAAGTTAGGAATATCCACAAGAAATAGGACTCGAATTGTTTTTCTTTTTCTTTTTTTTTTTTTTTTTTTTTTGGATTAGTTATCAGGGATCAATCATCTTCATCATCAGCTTCTTGCAATATTCATGCATCAGTCATCTCTTGCAATCCCATTAATACACATGCCTTTCATCACAATAATGAGTGACAGATTCCTTTTATTCCTGTTCTCTGCAAGTAATACATATCCAACATGATCTCAACTGCAACAGAGATGTTCCAAATTGTCAACAAATATGAGCATCAAGAGACCCTAAGTTTCAACCACCTTTTGTTTCTTTTTAGCCTCATGGGTTGGTTGAGCTATATGATGGTATGGACTATTGATTCAGTTGAACTGTTTGGTCTTCCTCAGGAAGACGTTAAATATGAAGGTAATCTGCATGGGTTATAATCAATAACTTAGTCCCTCTTTGCCCCTCAGGCTGTCCTAATTAGCAGTAATGAATAGCAACAATCTTGTGCTTGAGAGCTGTATCAAAATCCATGTTATATCATCAATACCTGGGCCTTCCCACTCAGGATTTAAGGTAATGTCTGGATCCGTAAGGTTTAACATACCTTTTGTGTGATACAGGTGGGCTTTCTTCATAAATATGTTCTTCTGGATGTTTATTTAGCTGGTTCATTTCTCAAGTCAAATGCCATCTGGAGGGACTGATCAGACTCACAATTACCAACTCCACAAATGCTGCAATCATCCTTACAATCTGCTATATTGAGATGCTACTCACAGATCCAATCCAAGTGTACATAACACAGCCACAAGTTGGGCGGTACAACTCCAGAGGAGACAGGAAAGGATTCAAGGAACCAGGAAGATAAGGGGGAATTGAGCCCAATCAAACCAGATTGATGTTGATGAGTCAATGTGGTGATGTGCTTTTTGTGGAAATAAATAAATAAATATTTATGTATGATAATGTATGGGTTTTCTTTTTATGGAGTATGGATATATGCATGTAATATATGTATATAAATATAAATATGTGCTTGCTGTGCAGTGTGAGGGAGCGATGACTTCACAGCGACATACGCGTCAGACTCAAAGACTCAAACTTAAACTCAAATTAATAATCGCTAACTGGAAAACGCAAACTCAACCGGATCCAATTACTCTCCGACACTCTCACTCTCCGCTCATCATCGCTCGCTGTTGGAAGGATACTGCTCTCATTCGAACTGAAAAAAAAAAAAAAAAAAAAAAAAAAAACAAGGTCTCAGCATGTCTTTCATGGAGAAATTCCAATCGGCCGCTAAGAAGGTTAGCACAGTGGATCCCATCCACCTAGCTTGTTCTCTCAGAGAAGCATTTCTCAGTACTCACCAATGCTTTCTTGCTCTCCTTTATCCAGGTTGGCATTCAGGCCACAGCTTTCAGTCGCGATGTAGCCACGATGGCTAGTGATGGCAGTCGCCAACTAGTCACCGAGTTTAAACTTGAATCTGAGGTATGAGGCTTCCTAGACCCATCTTTTGTCTGCTTCTTAATAACTGACTAATTCATTCGTTTGGAAATCTTACTTTCACTGGATTTTCCGGATCCTCTCGCTGTTTTTTTCAAAGTGCGAACGCTCCGCCAAGATTCTCTCATCTTTCCTCGCTGATCCAGCGCATCCTGAATCCGCCTTAAATGCTATTCCTAAAGCCGTCATACAACATGCTCATGGTATGTAGTCACTCCATTCCCATTATTTTTTCCCACTTGAATTCACGTTTGAGCTCATAAGTTTTTAGCTGCATAAAAAATCTTGCTAACGATCATACATCCTTTCTTTCGCAACCTCTTCTCATACGATCCTCCCTTTCGCTTATCACAGGTCTTGCTATCTTTACCATTCTCAAGGTCGGATTCGTTTGGTCAGGCAAAGCAGGATCGGGCATTGTGATTGCCCGCTTACCCGACGGTTCCTGGTCGGCACCCAGCTGTATCGCCACTGGTGGAGTAGGTTTTGGCTTACAGGTAGGAGCTGATTTTAGTGAATTGTGCGTAGGATTACTCTGTCGATCAATATGATTCATCTTTAACAATACTGAACGATTCTATTTTGTTGATTCGATTGTAGTGTGATTGTGCTTAATTCTGACGAAGCAGTTCGCGCTTTTGCTACCACAGGAAACATGACTATCGGAGGTACGTCCATCGCTAGAGTTCTCGAGAAACCTGGGGCACATTATCTTGTAGTTAACCGGCCCCACAATGGCTTTGGTAAATAGGAAATCTCAGTGCTGCTGTCGGTCCGATCGGTACTGGTGGCGCTGTCAATGCGAGCCTTCTGCATCCTGCACCACTTTTTACATATAGCAAAAATAAAGGTATGGGTGGTCATTAAAGAATATGTCCGATTCAGACATTCACCCACCCCGGATCTTAGGCCTATTTGCAGGTATATCTCTAGAGGGAACAGCTCTTATAGAGCGAGTAAGTGACACCATTTTATTTTGATGATCTCGCGTGCTTCCTACTGATGAACCTACAAATGGTTGGGTTTTTTTTTTTTTATTATATAGAAAGACACCAACGAAGCCTTTTACGGCCAGCGGATCCCTTCGCTTGACATCCTCCGGTAAGTATTCTATCCTCATCTTACAGCCTATGAGCCTGTGATAAATAACCGCCTCTCCCCCATTTGTCTCATTTCACCAGAGGACGAGTCCCGCCGCCTGAAGCAGCATCTGCCCTATACGATGTGATTGAGAGCGCTGAACAGCTGGATGAATCTAGTTTACCGCAAGAGTCATACGTGCCAGGCGATGGAGTTAATGCGAACCCCGCACCTGGAGCGGCTTCCAAAGAGGCTGGTTCAACGCCAAGTGGCAACACAAACCTGTTCGATGCGGGCGACGCCCATTAGCCAACCTGTAACTACTCCGCAAGACATGTGGCTTTCACTTGCTATCATATTCTCGTTCATTGATATTGTAAAACTAGCCTTCTATCTTCACTTGCATTCAATCCGAAACATCCCCCACAGACACTGGATGGAACATAGACTCTGCTCATCGCATTGGTCTTCCAATTTACATCCCCGCGAAATTTATACTTGATGGGAGAATAGGTGAAGTATCCTTAGCAGCACCAATCTCAAGACTTGTTCGGAATTATGGTCAAGGATTGAAAACCTTTCAGTTTCACACTCAACCCTCTCAACTGCTGTATATCAAGTTCACATCACTGACGCTGGCCAAATTTTCAAAACGAAATTCAGAGCCTTCCAGAGGCTGTAGATTGACGGTAACATTATAATCTGTCACAATGTTAACCCAGACTCCGAAGCAAGCACGAGTTTGAGTATAATAAACATCTTGAAAACCACAGCGTATACTTTGGAAGACATTTGGTCCAAACATCTCTTTGGATTGATGGAGGTATTAGGGACGCTAGTGTAGGAGTAAGATCATTCAAATGAATGAATAAATCTGCATGGACGTATGTATTCACATGAAAATGAACAAACAATGGATACATCCACATGAATAAAAGCACAGATGTGAATATTTAGAACGTTGTTCTGTGGTGCGGTCATTCACCTTTTGATTCTATCCGATTTGAACGAGTCAGAAATTAATGAATAAAAAGGCCAAAGTGAGTGCAGGGCTAAGGTCGATTGAATTTTCTTTTATTTGTTTGTTTGTTGTTGTGAACTCCACTGGCTGAGACAACAACAGAGATCAGTGGAATCTCAGGAATGTTGTCTAATGTGTTCATTTCGTGAGCTGAAGTTTTACTGCTGATGGTATTTACATTATAAATAAATATGTATAATAAGATGTGAAAAGGGTGTTTGTGATTGTGCTTCGAAAGTACATAGAAGAGCTACATATTTATTTAAATAAATAAATAAATAAATAAATACTTCAGCCTGGCGACATTGATTTCTCTTCAGTTGAGTCCAATCCGCTTTCTACTTTCTACGTTCTCCGTTCTCCGTGATCCGTTCTCCGTGAACCGACTCTCCGGCGAGTCTGAGTCTCACTGCATGTTGCGCTCCCCTCTCCGGTCCTCCTGCTTCCTTATCCCTCGGCGACGGCGGCGTGAAGGAAGGATGTCCTCCGACTGTCCAGCCAGAGGCTACCAGGTTCGTCCGTGATCTCTACCGTGCATTTTGCTCGTTCGCCCGCAGTGTTGAACATAACCAAGTAGTTGATGTCAGCTCGATTGTCCGACATGATCTGGATTCGTAGGAGGCCATCCTCGCTTTGAATTCCCTCCAGTCCAATGCTGCCGTCTTGGCCGCGATCCAGGCCGCAGGACCACCGCCTGGCGAGCAAGTGCTCAGCCAAACGACTTACTACCTGCGACGATTGGGGTACAAGGTATTTCATCTCACCCATCTCATCAGAAATAAGAGGGCACAAGAGAAACTCCTTCTGAACCTTCCCTCGACCCGTGCGCATCTACCAAGCTAGCCGAGAGATCTGAATGTCCTCAATGCCATCCACATCAGCGGCACTAAAGGGAAGGGATCCACCGCGGCGTTCTGCTCCTCGCTCCTCAGTACTATCAAACCCTCCGCCAAAGTCGGCTTATTCACCTCCCCACATCTAGTCGCTGTGCGTGAGCGCATTCGTATCAATGGAAAACCAATCAGCGAGCAACTGTTTGCAAGGTACTTTTGGGATCTTTGGGAGAGATTTGAACACGGGAATGGCGAGGCAAGAGCTCATGTTTGAACAATTATATCTTCTCTCTTGATTGACGATATTGTGCGTGCCATTAAAAAAAACATGGTTTCAGCCCTCCCGCCAAGATTTACCGATCCGACCAGCCTACTTTCGATATCTAACTTACATGGCGTATCATGCATTCATAACCGAGAGGGTGGATGCCACGGTCCTCGAGGTCGGCTTGGGTGGTCTACGCGATCCTACCAACCTGATTCCTTCACCCATCGTCACTGGCGTCAGCTCACTGGGACTCGATCATGTGAAAGTCCTGGGCCATTCGCTGAGTGAAATTGCAGGACACAAGGGGGGCATCTTCAAGCCTGGCGTACCAGCACTAACGGTCCAACAGCACTACCCTGAAACAATCGGCGTGTTGCGGGCAAGAGCCCATGAGCTAAAGGTAGGACAATCAAATTCTTCATCAAGCCTTTTTTTTTTTTGTTGGAGGCTGAACCACATTCATACGAATAACAGTCTTCCAGTTTCACCATCATCCCATGTCGTACGGATCTAGACGAACTAAAAATCGGTAAATTTTATTCACCACTTCAATCGAAATTCATGCACCAAAATTGACCAAATAATCATATTTGACCCCGATCGATGGTAATGATGATGATGTACCAGGCCTGGCTGGTGCGCATCAGAAACACAATGCGTCTCTTGCTATTGCTCTAGTCAACACCTTTCTCGCATCCCCCCAACTTCCACCAAGCTACTCTACGAATCCCTCCCAAGTTCGCGACACCACCGCCTCGGCCACGCCCTCAGATATACTGCCGCCACTGCCTTCGGATCCTTCTCCCAGCATGTCAGAGAGTGCAGATGATCAGCTCCCCAAGCTCCCAGACGAGCTCGTCCTACCCGAGCTTTCGCCGGCTTTCAAAGTTGGAATCGCAAACACCCGCTGGCCAGGGCGCTGCCAGACGATTGTGGACCCGGTCCGGAAAGGAGTAACTTGGTTTTTGGACGGTGCTCATACGGTTGATAGTCTCGATTTGTGTGGGAGATGGTGGAGCGAACAACTCGAGTCGTCTAGTAGTAGCAATCCTCTAAGCTCCCCTTGGAAGATCTTGATTTTCAACTGTACATTCGGTCGTCAACCTCGTGACTTACTCGATGGTTTGCTCAATTTCTGGACCCTCAATTCCCATAAGACGGGCAACGAGTTTTTTGACCAGGTCATCATTACAAGCAACACAACCTACTCGGATGGCAAGTTCAAGAGTGGTGAGCCACATCCCCTTCCCAACTTAGATCCTAAGATGATGTGTTTTGGTTAATTAAAGTTTTTCCGGCTTGTGTACGATTTCTAGATTTACGATCTGTCGCGCAGGATACCCAGCCGGATTCAGATCAGCGGATACAGCACGAGATCGCAGAGGCATGGTGCTCCATTCCGAACGCCACCAAAAACGTGATGATCACTGATTCAATCCAGCGAGCCGTCGACGAGGTCTCGGGGCAGAGTACCCCACCTCGACACACTGCTGTTCTTGTGACCGGAAGCTTGCATCTAATCGGCGGACTATTGGATGTGCTGGGGCTGGAAGACGCCCTGTAGTTTTCCCTCTGAGAAGTTCATACCAACGTCATACGTAGTCCCATCTCTTCTAACTGACACATCATAAACCTTGTCACGTCCGTCCAATCTTGTCTTCTATATCTCAAACTAGTAGCAGAGTTCCAGAAATCTGTTGCCAAGTGTAGGGAGATCTTTTAGTTGAGGAGACGGGAGAAAAGAGTTATAGATTGTATGTAGCCAACAGGGTTTGTGGGATGAAAAGTCATGAACATGACGTGGACGTGAATTCTGAAATGTCAAGCTACTGGAGAAAGAGTCACAGGCTGGATTGGGGAGGAGGTTGACAGACGGGTTAACCATTGCGGCCGCAAAAGATTTATTCCCGTCAATACCAAGATTGGTTGAACTCAACTGGGCTCCTGGAACACAGCACGTGCTACAAGGATAAGGGTTGCAACGATCCCAAACACATGGCATATTATGTGCGGCTGCGATGGAGGAGTGCTACAAGAATCAACAATGCAACGGGTCCCAACATACGGCCTGAAATACCCAAGCATGACTCTGCAAGATGGCTGGGTTGCGGCGGTATCCGGTGCACAGTAGGATGAAGTTTGCGGGTCAGGGAAATAGCTTTGGTTTCTTAGAAGAAACAGAGCAGTTTTGTTATTTCTGAATAGTTTTGCTTCTATAGATTCATTTGCCCATTATTTTGCACGTATAACTATTGCAGGACCAAACAGTTCCTAAAAACTGTAACTTTTTCAAATGTGCCAACAAACCCAATTGGGTCACATTATTACCTTTGCAAAGTTAATCAAATCCAGAACTTGGTACCACTTTGTGATCATTAAATTGGGCAATAATAATATGGGGTAAATGATCATATCAAAATGAAATTATTAGGTGGAGGCTTTCAAATAATGTTGATGTAACTCTGTTGATTTTTTGGAAAGGTTGCACTACATATATATATATATATCTTGGTGGAAAAGAAAATTATGGGTGAAGCATGAAAGCAAAGAATAGGTGGGAACCAAAGAAAACAAAATGGGTCTCATTGTAATAGGTTGTGGGTGAGCTACAAGTATTCTGACTAAGGTAGAGATCAACTATCCAAAAATCTGCCAAAAAAAGTATATCTAACTGGGTGTAGGTTCCTCCAGAAAATGCTGAGGCAAGGAGAAATTACTCTGACATGAAATGATCTAAATGTTCCTGATTCAATGGCTCTTCAGAATGATTGGTTATTCTGACTTTCTTCAAGAGCAATCCAATAAACTTTGTAGCAATTTCATGAGACTTCCTATCATGTAGTGAGGGACTCTTCACTTCAGAATCATCAAACTCTTCAACAATGTCAGTGTAAAAATTTCTAAGCAGGAATTGTTGATATCTGTTGATTGATTCTTCATATTTTTTTGACTGAGAGAAGATGTCAGAAGCTTTCCTCCTACTTTGTGAACACACTTCAGAATCTTGCACAGAATTCTTGCAATTCTCAGGCTTGTCCAATCTGTGAATCTTGTTGTTAGATTCTTCATCTTTATTCAAATCTGGAGATATTTCCAAATATTTTCTCATCCTTTGTAAATGGGCTTCAGAATCTTGTACAGTATTGCTGTAATCTTCAGGATGATCCAATCTATGAATCTTCTTGTTGGATTGATCTTCATCTTTATTGGAATCTGGATATATTTGTAAAGCTTTTCTCTTACTTTGTGAATGCACCTCAGAATCTTGCACAGCATTGTTGAACTCTTTAGGCAGATCTAACCTTTGAATTTTCTTGGAGGATTCTTCATCTTTATTTGAATCTAGCGGTATTTCAAAAGCTTTCCTCTTAACTTGCAAACAAGATTCAGAATTATGAGGTTGTGGTAGTAGAGCATGGTTAGAATTTGCAAGCTGATCCAATTTTGGATATTTCCTGATTGAATCTTCAATTGAATCCATAGAGAGTTTGTAAGATTTCCTTTTAAATTGTGAATGGCCTTTTGCTTCATAACAATCAAAGTCTTTCTCAGGATATGTTTCTTCAATATGAAGAGCGCTTCAGTGCATCTAATATAGCTTCTTTGATCTGGAAGAGGCAGAGTAGGATACAACTTACCTCCAAGCAAGGCATCTGAATCAACTGGGTACCCCAGTTTGAAGGATAACAAAAGAAGAGTCAGATGTTTCTGTGGATCTGTATCTCATATTGTTTAATGAGAGTTGCAGCACTAACCCCTCAAATCTCCACTCCCTCCACCATCTATAAAAAAATAAAAATCACAAAATATTAATCCAGCATGTCTATTCAAAATAGGAGGAAAGATGGGTCCAAGTCAACATACTTTCTAAGAGCTTTGCTGCTTCTCTAGCCTTGAGATCCCCAGAGATGTCTTGATGGGGAAGAATTTTCAATCCTCTCTTTACCAGATCAGGGCTTGAGGAAAGTGTTATTGAATCTACTGAAACACTACAGTAGTGCATGAGCTGAAAGGTAACCAATTTTTTTGCAAACAACATATTCTTTGCTATTTTTTGGATATATATTGAATTGATGATCACGTGGAACTGGGTGCTGGTAGGAGGCTGAAGAATGTCAACGGGAGGGGTGTTTTTTATAGCCTCAAAATAAATGCCTCCCTTGGATGTACCTCTTGTAAAACAAAAGTCACGGTAGGTTACATGTCCTGTCTAGAGCTCGATACAGCCGCTTGTGACACTGAGAGATTCTGCCGACTGTTTGTTCTCCTTGCAAGTTGCGGTTGGCGAGCGAGTTCGCTCGGACATGCAAGAATCGCGGTTGGAACTGGAACAGTGGAATGATACAGGAGATACCCGCGAGAGTGCTCAGGCCAAACCGCGGCCAGGTGTTTACCAAGTGGATCTATGGTGACTTGCAACAGCTTGCAAGGCTCTCGAAGTAGCTAAAGTGAATACATAAACTGTACCGGCACTCTGGCATACTCGGGCCTCGTCCATGTCACCCTCCAAAGCTTGTGTTAAGCGCATCGCCAATTGCTTTCTTTCCCTGAGACGAGCAGCTTTAGGTATCCTGGACGGGATCATCGACCTCAGCTTTGATCTCGCAAGTATATTGGCTCTGTATATCGAATCAGAACTCATTACATCTTCTAGTGCTCGGGAACCTCGCCCGAACCAATCATACCAATGTTCTTGAGCAACCATTTGATGCATTTTCCGCTGCTGAGTTCTTGATATTTACACCACATGTCTTGATTTTCATTTATTCTACACTTTGACCTTTCTTATCAAGTTCATGCAATCAGATTGACGCATAGTTTCCTTCTGGTTTTAGGCGCCAAGCAGAACAATTTTTTTTTGTGGTTTTGTTTATTTTGCTTTACCTTACCTTTTTCATCCTTTGAAGACTATTATCATCATTGAAAGATGTGTGAAACTGGAATTTTTATAGAAGGGAGAAAGGCCAAGACACTATCAGTGACGGCTCTGCTCATCTCATATGACCACTGTTCTCCGATAACTCAAACAGAGAATGTCACTTCATCAAGATTCAAAATTCATGTTCCTTGAAGTTGAGACCACCCACTTGACAATCTAAGAGCTGGTAGGAATGATCCTTGTTGGGTTTACTTACTCTTATTTTCTTTCTCTCTCTTTGACTCATTTCTCATCCCATTCACTTGTTTTTTTCCGTCCTTTTTTCTGAGAGTTTATATAGTTATGCTTGTTTCCGGCTTGTTTTATCCAAATTCTCCTTCCAATTATGTAAGCTCATCGTAATTGATAATTTTTGTATGTTTGTCAATTCTCATTTCTGATATGCTGCACTTTAGACAAAGAAGGGAGGGAGGAATAGAGGAAAGGAAGAACTGAATACACATGTGAATAAAGAGGCTGAAAATACCAATCTTTCAGAACTGGAGAACCATTTAATGCCATTGGGGTTAATTTACAACCATATATGTATTTAAAATTTTCCAACAAATGTCTGTTACTGCCACCAGGGCAAGAATAGATATGAATTTTGAAACACTTATAATTAGAATATCTGACCCAACGGCTCCGGGGTCAATCCGTTGTAAGAGTGCAGATCTGACGGGAAGAAAATTGGATTGGGTCAAGGCTCTGTGCGCTCCGGTCTCCGGTCTCCAATCTTGATGAGGAGATATTACAGCCAGAGCTGAAGCGAGAGAGGTTAATGAGACTCTACAAGATGCGCTTTGATGTCGTTTGATTCTTGGCCCCCCGGGTCACACCTAATTTGCCCTGCTTTGCTTCAGTTTGCTATGCACCCCGGGTTCGGACCTAACTTAACTGTCCCTCTGTTTGGAGGGGGGACGCCGTCCCGCCGGGACCCTCCGAAGGAGGCGGTCGGCAAGCACAATGCTTCACCACTCGACCGCGGACGGAGGGTGGGACTTTGTTAAGTGAGGGTGTTCGGACGGAGCTCAAAAAGCTTCTCAATAAGTGGCTTAGCACGCGTTCCCCAACTCCCTCTGGGTGCATCCAAGCCGCATGATGCAGTGACGGCGCCGGCAAAAATTGCATACCAGTAGAAAATTTAGGAAGAGGTCACGCTAACAAGCCACTTACCGCCTCATCCAAGGGGTTCGGCACCAGAGTCGTAAATCCTCACCCATTCCTTACAATCCCATCGCGAATTCCCAGAATCAATTGCTCATGCTGCTACTGAGCGCTTCATTCATTTTGGCGACAGTAAAGTGGAGAGGAAGGAATGAAGTTGATCAGGCGAGAGAACTGTACGAAAAAATATGTGGACGTTGCGCAATGCTGCCAAAGCTACATCATCATGTGTGCAGCCCGGAAGGAGCTGAAATAGCTGCTCAAAAGTGGCTTGACGCGCGTTCCTCATCTCCTGCTGGCTGCATCCAAGCCATGCATGATGCTGTGCCGGTATGGCGATCCCGCCGTATCTCCCGCAGCCGCTTGATGGGAGAGGCTAGCTGGGAGGTTAAGAAGGCACTCCAGCCTCGTCTATCATCACCGCCATTATCCACACTTCCACCGCCAGTTGAACCAGCTAGTTCCAATCCGCGATGCTGTTCCCAAGCGCTTCCACCATTGTGGCGACACTCATGCTCGTCGGCAGAGCTGCCACATTCCAATGTCATGACTCGGCCCATCCGACGTATACGTTGGGGGTGTGTGCTGCAAAAGACTCGGATCCCAAAGGGCAATACATTTCGGGTCAGAGCTTTCTCCTGTTCCTACTTACAAAAACTCCTTCTTCTTGTTTTGCACGCTATACGTCTACTTTTGGATTGGTAGCTGTTTTGGATTGAACACCTTTACATCGATCTGCATATCACTTTCTTTGAAATCCCTATCTATACAGTGAGCCGAGCCACTATCTTCGGCGGCCAAAATCTATGCCCGTCTGAGCGCCCAAACGCGGGTTGTTGCCTTCAAAGTCTTGGGCAATTTTTGGTGAGTTGAAAATTTCCATGCACTCTGCAAACCCCGGCAGCTTCATTTCTCACGCGTCTGGACATCTCACCAAAAATCTAACCACTAATTGAATTTGTAGGCTGGTGGGACCAAGCCCAAAACCATCAGCACAAATACGCTGTTCGGTTCTTGCTTATAAACCAAGTCATAAACAGCTTTCCCATTTTTTTTTTTTTTTCATTCTTTTTGATGAATCGTATTGTCGCGTGTTGGACTCGAAGTCCCAGCTGGAGATCCTGAACATTGCCCAGCTGGAGATCCTGAACATTGATGACTATTTGCCAACGGAAAGCATATTCAGTTCTGAGTGGATACCTACACAAATGTGCGGATCATGGACTTAACAGCGCAAACGATGGAAAACCAGGTGCTAGTACAGACACGAGTTGCATACTTAGCAATGTAGAAGCATAATGAAAGATGCTTATACAAGTGTCCCAAAAGTTACTCTTGGATCTTTAAGTGGGTGGTCTCAACTTCTAGGAACATGAATTCTGGTTTTATATGAAGTGGTACATATAGAGTAATTATCGTAATTGTAGTGACTACATATGAGATGAGGAGAACCTTCAGTGTGAGTGAATAAAGAGGCTGAAACGACCAAAGCAAAAAAAAAATGGAACTTGAGATTCGAGAACCTCTTTTCGGGTTCATTCTACAACTATATATTCGTGATTTTCCATCAAGTGTCTGTTACTGCCAACAGGGCAGGAAAAGATATGAAGTTGACTAAAACTCCAATCGTTCACTCTTTAATGCCTTCACGCCCTTTCTTTAATGCCTTCACGCCCTTGTTAGAATGAAACATTAACAAAATTCCCCCACCAGATTGTCTGGCAGATGCCCATTGCGGGATAAGCCTTGTTTGAATGTTGTTGATGCTTCCGCACAAATGAACCGTGCTACCGGTAGGACAGCTGTGACTATATCCTGATGGAGTGTGAATTGCGTCAAGATGCAGGTGTGCCAGAAGGTTGAGAAGCCGATCTGTCGACCCTCTGAAACTGACCTGGGGATGAGTCCCCCTGCCTGCAAGAGGTCTGTACGCCGTAATGCCTAAGAGACATACCACACCTACATAGGAGACATGAATGCCGATCACCCTGTCGGCCACGTGAAAGCACTGGGGCTCGCTCATAAGTGAGGTAACCCCATAGAATTTATTCATGAATCCGCAGAAATTCAACTGGAAACTTGCAAGGCACTTCAACAAGTTAGAAGAGAAATCCTCGAGATGACATTGCATGAAAAAGCACTCAGGATAAATGAAATAACTGCTGGTTCAAACTGATTCTATGTATGTGTATTTGTAAAGACTACTGCAGAGCTAATTATGCACCCACGATTTTGGCGATGGCCTGTTGAAAGGAATGTGTTTCAGATTGGTCAGTAGATGTGCGTCATGCTGGTAGATAGAATCAAAGCCGACATACCTCCATGCTAAGAGACTTGGGTCTCTCAATCGGCAAGTTGTGAACACGGTCCCAGACCAACTGGCTCAACCCACCCATGGCTCGTGAGCAGCCAAAGAGCACGGTGTAGTACTCAAACTCCGTCATTCCGTAGTGGTAAAGTACACACCCGGAGGCAGCATCGACATTCGGGAACGGGTTCTTGGTCTTGCCATGCTCTGTCAAGACACCCGGGGCTTGTTGGTATAGGCTGTCAACTAGCTGGAAGACGGGGTCGGCAGCAACTTCGGGGCGTCTGTTACCAAACTCTCGGAGCGCCGCAAAACGGGGGTCCTGTGAGTCGAGAGAAATTATGGCATCAGTGGGTTGTTTCTCTCATCATGGTTCTGCAAGCCAAGCGAGAGATTGCTCACAGGTTTCCTCAAAACGGCATGACCATAACCTGGCACAACGCGGCCAGATTTCAACACGCTCCAGATGTATTCCTTGACTTTCTCGGCGCTGGGCTTGTCTCCAACGGCCTTCTTCATCTCGAGCACAAATCGCAGGGCTTCCTGGTTGGCGAGCCCGTGAAGGGGTCCGGCCAGACCTGCCAAAGCGGCTGAGTAGGACAAGAAAGGGTCCGAAAGGGCTGACCCCACCAAATCTGTGCCAAAAAATTCAACATATTCAGTATGATCATCGATTGGAGTGTGCAAAAAAGGAAGTCTTACGGGTTGTGTGCGCAGACACATTGCCACCCTCGTGATCAGTGTGGAGAGCGTTGTATAATCGGACGAGCTCGATGAATCCTTGAGAGTCACCAAAGCCAGTCTGCTGGGCAAAGTTCCACGAGAGATCCCTGCTCTTGTTGATGGCTGGCAAGTCCTTGGCCCCGCCCTTGTATTTGGTCACGTAGATTCGAGCGGCGATGGGGTAGACCATGGCGGCAAGGTCGAGCGAGTCTTCCAATGTGGTCTTCCAGTAATCGGCTTTCTTGACTCCTGACGAGTAAGCAGCAGCAAATTTGGAGTTGTGGCTGGCAGCAAACAGATAGAGAAATAGCATTAGTAATGGGGCCGTTTCAGGAGATCAAACTGATTGGCGATACTAACTTCAAAGCGGCCGTGGCCATGACAAATTGGGTCATGGGGTGAAGTGTCTTGGCTAGAGGGATGAACGAGTAACATGATTAGCTTGAAGGTTGAAATACAAGCGAGTACCACAAGCAACAAACAACTTACGAAATGAATCGATAAGCTGTTCGACAAATTTGGGTACCTTAGTACTTCTTTCAGCGAGATCGGCTTGGAAAGCTTCGATCTGCTTCTCGCTGGGGACTTTGCCGGTCAGCAGATACCAGAACATGCTCTCGGGAAGCATTTCCTTTCCGTCCTTCGCACTCGGCAGTACCTGCTGACACTCAGCAATGGTTCTACCCCAGAATCGGATCCCCTCCTCCGAGTCGAGGACGGAGGGATCCCAGAGCATAGCTTTGAGTCCTCGCATCCCGCCAAAGACGTGTGAGACTTGGACGTCTCCGAGCTTCTTGTCGCCGTGTTCGGTCTTGAGCTTCTTAGCCATCTCTAGCCGTTGCGGGATCATCTCGGCCAGCTCATCGTGGATGGACTAGCACACCGAGTGGACAGATCAGTCATCTGTTGACCACTAGCATTTGGGAGGGAAAGCTCACCTTGGTGGAGGCCAGCCGAGCCTGGCTAGCCCTGCTAGCGAGTCGGGGCAAACGCTGCGGGGGACAAGGAGGCAGACGGTCAGCGGGAAAGGGCTCTGATGACGTCAGCCGAGATCATAGATGGAGGGTGCTTACACAGCAGTCGAGAGCGGTGCGCCTGAGGAAGGATGCCATTGGAGTGGAGCGATGGAAGTGGTATTTTCTTTTAGAGGGGGTATGTTGTATGTAAATATGTAAAGCAGTATTTATTCTATTTCTAGTTTCTACTGGTGGGAGTGGGAGTGGGAGTGGGAGTGGACAGTTTTTTTGTATGCTCTCCGTCGTTAATTTAGCCAGCTGATGATCGAGGAAGATCGAGGAGCCCCTGCCCCAACCGGTTGCCGGTAGCACCCACCCCCCAATATCCATTCAATGCTCACCGCACCCACCCGCTGCGCTTCAGCAGCGGACGCCATTCCCCACAGTACAACCACTAAAACACAAAATTATATAGATAAGCTTATCCGAAACATTTCGTCCAGAGCACAGACGTAGACAAAACAGTGCTGCATGTTGGTGCATGTGCTAGTGCTGCTTCCTCACGCTCCGGCGGTTCGATCAAGAGAGCTGGTGCCTGGCGTTCTACTTATGTCCCTTGGGCAACCAACAGTACAGAACTCTCATCATCAGAGACTACTTCACCAGCCAAGCGCCCTCTATGTAAAGAGAATTTTGGCAGCTCACACTAGTAAAAAGGAATCAATCAACAGATTAAAAAAAAATTAAATACATACATTTGAGTATTTTGCAAGGTTAGGTCTCATCACAGCTCCATGCCAGCTAGAAGCAAAGACAATAATTCAGATAGTATTATCAATTTGCAACCATTATTAATTGTCTTTCTTGCTTGATCTTCTTTCTAAAGTTGTCCCAAGTATCCTTTCATTCAAACCAGTGAACAATTTTGAACGATCAACAAGTGTTCTGGGTCCCCTATACCAAAGGCAAATAGAGATTATACAGCATGAAAGGGAAATCCATTGGATCTAATCCAAGAACAAAAACCAAAGGAAAAGAGAACTGACCTGAAATGGGGCTTGCTTGTTTTGATATTTGGAGTAGGGAAAATAATGCAGAGAAGGAAGTGTTGAGTGTTCCAATACATGGCTGAAAAAAAGCTTCACATTAATTGAAGCTCATAAATTGAAAAAACATTTATCAATCAAGAAATGGTGGGTAAACTTGATTTATTTTTGAATAAGATCTTTTGGAAATTTTAATGGGATGGTTAATGATAATTAGGTGATCTAAGACAATATGTTTGGTTCCCATAAAGCATAATTAAGTAGGAAAATACATCCACTATTCAAAGCACACACAGCACATTGCAAATTTGTGGAGCTCCCCAGTGTCAGATGACCACAAAGGGGTCATGATTATCAAATTGAAGTATTATAACTAGAGAAACTATGTTGTCCCCAACAAATATTACATCATACGTGGAAATCATGAACAACTATTTACCCCAATGATTCAATATTATATGGTGTTGCAAGCTTGTCTGGGAAGACACCCAAGGACCACTTGCCACCATGCCACTCTAGGAGCGCCCAGGCTCATCTCTTAACTTGGCTGGGTGCCCAGACTGGCTTGCAACACCATAATGTGACAAGAACATGCAGTGAATCACCCCTCAATTACCAGAACTGGTAAACTTCATTACTTTATATTGATAGTGATCAAGAACAGCTGAATCATCATAAATATTAAACAATCAGAAATGGTAATTTGATTGTAGATGAGTCATCAGGATACTCTTTTTCAATTTATTTTGAACAATACCCAATTACCAGAAATGGGGAACTTCATGACTTTATATTGCTGGTGATCAAGAACAGCTAAATCATCATCAATATTAAAAAAATCTTGATTTGATTTCAAGTGACTCACGAGGATAATCTTTTTCAGTCTATTTTGATCAATAAAAAAAGTGGAGGAACTCTCTTGGGTATGGAATTCCTTCAAGATACAGGCATACAAGATAAGCACAAAGAATCTCATAATATTCCACATTTGGCCTCATGTGTTTCCTCTCCCTCCAGAATTGAATTTTTGAAATCAACTTATCTTCATAGGAGTCCTCTCAAAAAGAGTGATAAATTAATGATTAGTGAAATTTTTCAGATGGGTGTGAAAAATCAACCCAAGAGGTAGCTTTGTCTCATACATACTTTATATTCTGGATTGCAGGGGAAGGGAGTATTAATGTAGGATCCCATTCATGTCACATATCTCAACCACAAAGATGAAGCTGGATGAGATCTCAGACTGGTCCTCATCTTGAAAATTATTGTTGAGATCTAGAAACCAGAGAGCCTCTCCATCCTTCCCAAAGAACACCCCAGACACATACAGATTTAAATTCAACAGAGTAACTTTTCCTCAGTGTTTTTCACCTCTAGAGGGAAAAAATGCTACAGAAGTGCTTACTTTCAATTCTCTTCACACTGGATGAATTCCTGTGGGGGTTTAGAAGGATCTAAATTCTTAATTCAGAAGGTCTAAAACCAGATTTTGGACCAAGATACTAATTGGTTTGAAATGATGAAAACCAAGAGTTTTAGGTGCATAACTTTGTTTTGTGAAAACTTTCTTAATTTAGAATTTAGAATTCCCAGGCCTCCAAATGGCGACGGGAAGTCATCCACTTTCAGCGGACAGGAGGCAGAAATAGAGCAGATGAGATGGAACACTATTTCAAGGATTGTGTAAATTTAGAGGGAAAAATCAAGATAGATGCAAATTTTCTCCCAGATCTGGATCTTTCCAGAATGAAGAGGATTCCTGATGTTTGATTGAGGGATACTGGATTCTGATGAGTCCCCTTTTCATTTACAGGGCTGAAAATGAAATACCAAATTGAATTATAAATTTGGAAACTTATCAAAAAAAAAATATACTTCCAAGGTTGAAGGTATCCCAGAAAAAATGGGATGCAATCAACCAACTTAAACTTGGTTGAATTTCATCCAATGAAGTATAAGTCCCAGATAACTGCCTCAGATTTTATTTCATAGGTTGAGATCCAACCAAATTTAACTTGTTTGATTTCACGCCATTTTAACTGTTATACCATCAACCCAGCTAAAATGCTGGCAGTGAAGTGTTTTGTATGATTGTGTGATTGTCATCATGGAGATGTTTCAAAGCGTATTGAAAGCGATCACAAGTTTAGTCGGCCAAAAATTCAGCATCAGGGGTTGCGCCCTGAGAATCTAGATTCACTTAAACCCCAACGGCAATTCCGACACTAGAGTAGATTCATGTTGTTTTGTGGGATTGATAAATGGTCCTGAGAGGTGTGCCAATTCTGTTGGGCCGTAACGCACCCCTATAATTCCGGGGGTCAAAACAGGTCAAGACTCAAGCTCCTGTATCTCTCCGGGGGTGTGAGGTTACCTAATCAAACCTGCCCTACATACATACAAGGTCTTTGTGTTCCCACAGAGAAAAGGAAAGATCATCGCGAACCAGTTAGAAAAACCAACATCATCATCCCGTCCATCGATTCATCAACCTCCATACCATCCAAAATGAGTGCGCAACTATTGAACTTGGCAATGTTGAGTCATTTTATTTCTACTCTTATCTATGCTTGATACATCAAATGCTGATGGCTCAACTGATTTTTTTTAAAAAAAAACCGCCTGCTGCGTTGACATCCAGCCCTCTGATCGGGATGCAAGTCGCACGGAAGATCCCGTTTGACGATCCACAAGTCTTGCTTGGAATGAGGATGGCGTATCTTAGCAGCCAACTGATTTGCCTATCGGTCTACTATTGGCTATCATACAAGGTCTAGTTCTTGTCGTATTTTCAATCCGGTCTAGTACTGATTGATATAGATTTCCGATTAGAAAAGAGTGGCTATTAATCAAACCTTGTCCTGTTTGTTGTCTGATTGGATTGGCTTGAACAGATCAAAACAAAAAACGATACGACCGTGTTGAAATACGTGGAACCCAGCCCTCCTATGGTTCGTAATATAAGACTGATGATAGATATCATCCGGATCTGACGCCATTATCAAAGCGAGAACTAACTGATCGCTTACATGTATGAATCTCCCCATGGTTATATCTCACCGCAGACAAATGAGCCTGGCAAACTGGTGACAACGACAAATCGAGATTACGACCTCGCGCAATCGTCGTCGGGACTGCGCAGTGTTTTGATGGGTGTCTTGATGATGTGCTTCTTACATCTCTACATGAAATACGATGCCCCCCTCTTCCTCCAATCGATCATGCCTCTCAAAACCGTTTACGACAATAGTCAGTCTCTCTCATATGCCTCTTCCTTGAGGGCTGCTTAACGTTTCAATGGATTTCGATACTCTCAAAGACGTGGATTATGTTCGACAAATTGATTGATGGATTCTTCTTATTGATAACAGAACTAGTCCAGATTCATTTATTTGGTCAACCCGCAACAGGAGACTTCAAGAGACCGTTCCAAACGTCTGGATTCATGGGTACGAAATCTCTCCACCTTGGCTCTCGTCTTGACGGATTCGACGTTCTAGACCCCTCTTCGTTTAGAAACTCATTCAACTGTTTCTAATCCATTCAACAGGTGCTGCTACTAACGCGAAGACGGATGCCAAGAGCATCAAAGAGGCCGAACAGGCCAGTGTCAAAAAGGACCAGTAGTGCTTATTGATTTCCCTCCGAGATTCACTACCCACGCTATGGTCCCTCTTGTCTTTTATTCAGAAGAAACAAATGGAATTACATGATTGGAGAGTAAACTGGCAAGATGATTCTGGTCGAGTATGTGCAAGCCTCTCATTATACGTGACTTTGATAATAGCTAGATATAACCGTTCAACAAACAAGACGGGAGATTGTGTGTTTCCTTTATCTGTGGATTCAGAGTCTCGATCAACTCCATTTCTAGACCCGCTTCTTCTGTGTGCACTGAAATCAATAGATCAGAGTACATATATCTGTTTGTTGGCCCCTAGTCCCTCAGTGAGCGTTAGAAGAGATTACTTTGGGCATCTGTTGTACTTGTTCAAGATGACCAGTTTCCCCCCGAGGGAAACAACTATGTATTAGAGATGAGTCGATGTAGAAGCTATTTTGTTTGTTGGGAACCACATCGCCCCATCACCCGGGAGATAAGTAGGGATTCTCGACTGGCTTGGGTAATAAGACACGTTGGTTTTCCTCTTTTCTGCATGTGATGATGCTCTCTCCTGCTCCTGTGTGGTTCTGAGGATGACGGTTGAAGTGGCTGATGAAGTTGGCTTGGGCTGGCAGATGAGCGAACAGGAGTTTCGATCGCGTCAATAGGCGTCAATACGATCATGCCAATGATGATGCATTCGGACAGGAGGTGATTAATTTCATGATCCAGGGAATTGGCTTATGACAGTCACTTCCCAGTCCCCACTTTGATTTCGGTTTAATTTAAATCATCGCGGATTCAAGGTTATCTTCAAACGGACCTCTGCTGTCCCTCTTTCTCCTCCCATTTCACACCATCGTTTTATCATGCTTCTTCCTCAGTCAGCCATTCTGATGGCCATCCTCATCTCCACTGCTCACTCATTGCTCGACCCACCAAGCCAGCAACTCGTTTTCAGCAACCGCTTGGACAGCAACTCTCAGGATGCCACTCACTGTCCTGCGAATCCCCCCACCAGCTGCCATCTGGCATCCGGAGACCAGAGCATCAACTCGTGCTGCACGAACAACCCTGGCGGCCAGCTCCTGCTGACTCAGGTCAATATATGCGCGCATCCACTTCTCTCATGCGCAGCTCGCACTGACCTCGTGTGTGATTTGTATTAGTTTTGGGACTCCCATCCCGCCACAGGGCCTTCCGACAGCTGGACGATCCACGGGTTCATTGATGATTCATGCTCTCTGCTTACTCCCGTTCACTGCTCATACTGATTGCCCGTGAAATCTCTGGCGTTATTTTTTTTCGCAAGTCTTTGGGTAAGCCGCTTTTTAAGTACGTATCCCTGCCAGCACCGCGTGTCCGACTGACCCTTGCGCACTTTGGAATAAACACATAGCCAGACAATTGCGATGGGACTTACGAAGCATCATGTGATCACACACGGCAGTACCACAACATCACTCAAATCCTCGAGCAAGGGGGCGGTCAGGAGGCTTTGTCAGTCATGAGGAAGTACTGGAAAGACCAACACGGGAACGACGAAACCTTCTGGCAGCACGAATGGTATCTGCCTACCTATTCTTGCTTACCTCTTCCATGTCAAGAACAGTCGCTCACCGCCCAATCTTCCACAGGGCTAAACATGGCACTTGTATAAGCACCCTCGCACCCCACTGTATGGGATCCTCGTACAAACCCCGTGAGCTGCTGTTTTCCAAGACTACCTACAGAAATAAGATGCTGTTTTTTTGTTTGTTTTTTTTTTTGAAAGAAATTGATGTTCAAGGCTCATTCCGTCTGAACTCCTTGAATAATATCCCCCCACCCTCCTTCTAATAGAATCTGAGGTGGTGACTTTCTTTAACCGAACCGTCGATTTGGTAAGCTATTGACTGATTACTAGCAAAAAGAAACTTATCAATTCCCGAAGGCAATCTGATCCTCATTTGGCTGGCCCCCTTAGTTTAAAGGCTTGCCTACTTACGAATGGCTCAAGGCTGCCAACATCGCTCCCTCGGCTACCACTACGTACAGTCTTGACCAGCTCCAGGAAGTCGCCAAACAATATACAGGTCAGGAAGCAGTGTGGAACTGTCGCGGACACGTCTTGAATGAAGTCTGGTGGCACGTCAGTCAAGCGAGAAATACCTCCATTCTTCACTCAATGAGCTGAACTGTTTGGGGTTTCCAGTTCAATACGGTAGGCACAGTCGCCGATGGAAAGTTTGTCCATGCTTGTCCAGTAGGCCCGTCAGTTGCTTCCCTTCTTTTTTTTTTATACTTAGATATCTGTCAAACCTTTTTTCTCGCTGACCCACTCCTTGTGCTTGTCTCAGCCGATCCACCTGTCCTTACAAAGGTATTCAGTACCTTCCAAAGGTGCGAATTTCTTGTTCTGTTACACTCATCTTAGTAGATATCAACCATCCTTTGTCTTAAAACGGAAAGGGCCATAGTGGTGGTGGCGGCGGCGGCGGTGAGCACCGTCCTAAACATCCAGGACATCACCCAGACAACCCACCGGACTCGCGCAAACATTTCATCTACGTGGTCGATTCAGAGGGCCAGCGGAACGGATGCTTGATTAGTAATGGCAACTGGCTCAGTCGTGCCACCTGTGCCTCCTTCTCAATTTTATTCGGTCATGACAAGTCACTCCTTGAGATCCGCACCCGTCGAGGAGCTTGTGCGTTTGACAATTCGGTTTTGAAATGCGCCAAAGGGCTCAAGTCGGAAGGCTTTGAGAAGGTAAGCCTTTCTATATAGACATGTCGTATAGGATTCCAAATATCTGTTGTCTCACGATTCAATCTTATTGTTGGACCATATCTCAGAACGGAGACCGGCTTGTGCACGACGGTCAAGACGTCTTCTATTCGTCTAAACTCCCTGAGGGCTCGACTCAAGTTCCTATCCTTAAATTAAAGGCCAAGAACTCTCTCCGCTTGGAAATTGCAGCCGCTCATTGAAACTTATCTTTTTCACTCAGTTTGATTTTGTTCTTCTAGCCTGCTTTGATGCTCTTATCGTTTCTCGTCTGCCTTCCTCATCTTTTCTAGCAGAGATTTCTCGTCCAACACAAACACCATACCTCTCATTACAAGTATTGCCTTTTTTTATCGGAGGGGACTTATTGGACAACTTTTAGGACACTTGTATAAGCCTATGTTGTTATGATTCCACATTGCTATGTAACTATCTGACTCGGGTCTGTAGCGCCTGGTTTTCCGTCGTTTGCGGTGTTCATTCAAGAATCGGCGCAGTTTCTGGAAATTTTGTGTGGGTATCACTACCAGAAAATCTGCTTCAACTGCCACCAGTAGACATGCAGGCTAGTCCCATCTTACTCCCCTTTTACTTGCAATTTAATCCAAAACAACTTTTCTGGCACAGTCACTGTGCACAATGCACAGTGACTGTGCATTGAAGTTGGGTTGAAGTTTTTTTTGAGTAAGATTCAAGTAAAACACAAGTTAAATCAAAGTGACTGCATGTCAACTGGTGGCAGTTGAAGCAGATTTTCTGGTAGTGTATACTCTCAGAATATCGTTTCAGTTGGCTAATGTGTAGTCATCAATGGTCAGGATCTGGAGCTGGGACTCCAACCCGCGACAACATGATTCATCAAAAAAACTGAACAAAAACAATAAGCAAGCTGTTCATTGGTTGGGCATTCTGCAATAAGGCATTGCCCCAGGGGTTGGGTCAGGGGTTGAGAGTCATCCCAAAGGACAAACCCTGAGCTAGTCGGGGTAACCCCTGAACCCCCGGGGTTTGAGGAACAGAAAAATCATGACAGTCTGCATAAAATTTTCATTAAAACTTCCATATCCAATGACAAGAAAACATCTGGAGCCCCCAAAACAGACATCCAGCCCTGCCCCTAGGTGTTTGAAATGGTCAAATCTGACAAAGAAGATCAAAAACATAGTTAGGTTTGGAACTTTCTGACATAATCCAATGAACCAGGTGTATTTTTATGCCAGGTTACCATCAAAACTGGTAAAATAGGTCTGTAACTGGTAAAATATGCAACCCCCAGGGGTTTGGGGTTTGGTTGTGCCATGTCCTGAACCCTGAACCCCGGGGTTCAGCCTTGGCGTTTACCCCTGAACCCCCAAGCTCGGGGTAATGCCTTGTTCTACAATCATCAAGCACCGCGTTTGAGCTGATGATGGGGGCCCATGCTGCAAATTTAAGTGGTCAGCTTTTTGGTGAGATGTCCAGACGCCACAGCGTGAGAAATGAAGCTGCCTGGGTTTACAGAGTGCATTGAAATTTTGAACATACCAATTGACTTGTAATACTAAGGCAACACCTCTTGACTGGGAGCTTATCCATGCATACTTGTGTGCCAGAAAAGGGAGAGGCTATGCTCACTGCATAGGGATTTCAATAAAAATGATGAGATCAATGTTAAGGGGTTCAATCCAAAAACAACTGGTAATCGAAAAGTACAAGTATAGCATGCAAAACTAGAAGCAGTTGTGGTAATAGCAATTAATAGGAGAAAACTCTAACCCAAAAGTTTTATGTCTTGGAGTATTGGCCTGGGTTGAATACACAACCCCATCCAATAGTTGAAATCTTCACATTGGAATTCAAGGGTAGGTGAGGGCAGGACCCTGGAAAGCCCCTATACAAATATTTCAGTAATGAAAATGTATGAATTTTTGGTCAAAAACCCCAAATGATACTCACCAAAAATGTATGAATGACCATTTTTTTCATGTAGGTTACTCACCTGAAATGTATGAATGTTTGATCAATTATGAGGTTTGACAAGTTTTTTGCATCTTTTCTCACTCTTTTCTGCATTTGTTTTGAGATTTTAGATGTTAGAGGCTGAATTGTGGCCAGAAGAAATCTTCTCTTGGTATCTGGCCAAAAAAATGAACAAAAATCACTTTATGAGCTTGGGGTGGGCCATCCGCACCTCTTACCCCCCATAATCCCAGATTCCCCCTCCCCCAAACCCGCCCCTTGATGGAAAGGTTACTCATGTGTTGAGTTTTCCTGTTTCTTGTCTACTCCTCCCTAAATTCCCTTCTCTTATTTGTTGGAATTCTGTTCACTTCTCTACTCATCCCAAAATTATTCCTTATTCCTTTATTTTCTATCACTCTTTATTGGTGTTTGGGATCATATTGTTGAGCATATCTTAGTTATCATGATAGTACTGACATGTCACAGTTATTGTAGCCACAGAGCCTTGATTAGTAGTCATCTAAGCCATTCTAGTATACATAGATTAGTCTCTTCAATTAGAATCCCTTTCATTATTTATTAGAAGTGAAATCTCCCTTCATTATTCTTTTTATTCATTATCATAACAACAAGTCCACAATTGTATTTAGTCTATTTAAACTTACCAGACTACATTGAAAATAAACACATTGGTTCTTTTCCATCCTTTTCTGCACCTCAGAGCCATTCCAGTGAGTTCCTAAAAATCCTCACTGCCCTCCTTCTTCCCTCCTCCTGATTTCAAAAAGTTGTAGCTCCAACATTATTTCTTCCAGTCATCTTAAATCAGATCAGATTATATACGCTGAGTAGCCTGTTCTCAGTTGGTTTTTAAGCTTCTTCTGAGTCAAATTTGAACCTTAAGTAAAAATAGCTCAGATCAACTACTCATGTCTCTCCGGCAAAATCTTCTGTTTCCTGATTTATTATTTGATCTTCAAAAGTGTTTCTTTGGATTCACACATATTCTTTCCTTCCAGACAGTTTTTTTATACTTATGGAAGTATGGGTCTCATCAAACTTCTTATGCATCCATTTATAGCTTGTATTCTAGCGGATTCTTGTATTTACCAGTTTCTTTCCAGTCGCAAGACTCAAAGGCAGGGCTCAGTTGTACTCACCTTGGAGCTAAAATCCCTCACTTTTGTCTATTTAAGAGTCTCTCCTCCAGGTGTTTTTCCCCCCTTCCTCACTAGATTCCGTCCCAGAATATATCTCCACCTTATATGTTCACACACCCTTATATATCAGATATTAGTGTTGCTATCCCCTATAGTTGACTACTGGTCACTCCTCTGTTGAGGTTTTATTACTCATTAGCAATTACATACTTTTCATTTACCAACTCTCAGTTATACTAGTCACCTTTATTGGTGTAAGACTGTTGAAGGGTAAACCCTAATAGACCCTTACCCAATTAGGTTACCAGACCCTTATATAACTTAGGACCCTCTCATATATACCCACTTGAGTTCCAAGGTTGTATGTGCTGACCAAATGATGGCATCATGATCCCTGATCATCAATATGTTTAGTTGCTGGTTTTCCAGATGCTAACAAGTTCAAGTGAGAATTTGTATGGTAATGTATGAATAATCCAAATATATGTTCCTTGTGATTAACTCTATGATGAATTTGTGGTGGGTGTAAGAGATAAAGTTATATGTGAATTTTATTGATCATAATATGTTGTGTGGGTTTTGAATGCAATGTTAGCACTGATGGTTTGAAATTGTAGCTTGCAGTGCGCCACCAAGGTGGATCTTGCAAGCTATGCATTACATTGTAGTAGTTTACATTGGATTGATGGGCATAAAACTGATGAAAATTTATGTTTAAAACTCTCTCAGAATTAGAGATTCATGTTAGAGAAATGAAGCAGTGCCAGATTGGAGGACTTCCCTTTGCTTGGAATTCCAAATGTAGCACACAGCCTCATTCCAAATTTCAAACCTTATTTGGTGGTGAGTGAAAATCATTGACAACTAGGTTCACACCACCACAAGAGGTTTTGAATTTGATTCCGGAAAGGTCACATTTGAAAATCCCAAGCCAACAGAAGTCCTCCATGTGATCACTATAATTATCTTTCTTTTGAACCCATTCTACATAATTTTGCCAATCCTCCAGCAGAACTTACTTCAAATCTATTTATTGAGCTTGAGAGATCCAAGGAAGCAAGCTCTTGACTTTTGTTAGGGCACACTACACATAGATCCAATCAACATTACAATACACATGGGGAGAAAAGGTGACTTATTTACAAGAAGTTCAAGAGACAAACAACCATCTTTAATTCCTACTACCAAAAGAAGAGTGAATTTATTGAGTGAAGTTAATGGATTGTACAGGTTTTGTCCTGCTGGACAGGCATCTGATTGGTTTGTGTATGTAAATGACATGTATGGGAAATGATTAGAGAGGGAAAGAACAAACTGCACGTGTTGAAAAAGTCCATGTTTACTGGTGATTGAATTGGAAAATAATGATCAAACATGCACTTGAAATAGAACAGGGATGGAAGGATGACAAAAATCCAGACAAATACTAAACTGAATCAGAGCACCATTGAGAGGCAGTTTGCATAAAAATAAAAAAATAAAGAACCAACTTGCAGCTCAAGGATGATTGATGAGTGTATTTATATCGCAAACGGAGAAAACAGCTGGGGAAGATTGGAGATGTCAGCAGAAGTATATAGATGGAACAATTAAGAGAATTAAGTCAAAGGCCGTTTCGTCGAGATTGCGGATGATGCATGGCAGTCTGTCTGCGTCGAGATTGCGGATGATGCATGACAGTCTGTCGGGCCATGTACGATTCAGAGCAAGGAGGAAGCGAGGATCTAGGGGAGGCTAAGAGGGAGAGAAAAGGTCAAGGTTCGCGGCAGTCCAATTGAAATATGGTGGCATTGTAGTTGTTAATTTGAGCTGGGATGGGTTTCTCCAGGAGTTGATGTTTGTGTTTCTTGGTAGCCGACGGAGGGGGTTTGCCGAAGACGAGTGCCGAGAGTTGGCGACCGTAGACGCAGCCGCTGTCGAGGCCGATAGACCACGGCTTGATCTTGAGTCCTTTACCGGCCCAGTGACCATAGACGACATAATCAGGGCGCTCGCACCATTGCCCGTGCTTGTTAGAGACACCAGAAGAGGTCTCTTTGCACTGTTGCATCGTCTTATTCCAATACTTGTACCATGGCTTGCCTTTGTTTCCATCCTTGCTTGGGCGTCGACCTTTTTTCAGGCCACGCATCTCCAGTAGTGTGAATGATTCCTTGTTCTCCTTCAGTTGGAGTAGTGACACCACCTCACGAGCCGCCGTATCCTCCTCTTTGAGTTCGTTTGGTGGGACCCAGGGTAACATTCCAGCATGGGCAAAGTAAGTTCTGTTTATATATATCAAGTTGAGTAGGTCAGAATGTGAATTTTCAAGTCAAAAGAAGGGAGGTAAAACAGACCTGAGGGGGGCGACATAGATGGTCAGACTTCGTTCTAAGAGCCAGTGGAAGTCGATCTTGGGTAGTCGACGAGCAATTTCGAAGTGTTGAGTGCCCCAGTCCATTCCATTGGGTAGTTTTTTCTTGAGCTCTTTGGGAGGCTCAGAGGTTTGGAGCCAAAAGTCAGACTCGAGATTGGCATGTTTATCGGATTGGTAGGTGAGCATAGTGTCGGAATCGACGAATTTCACTCGATGAGTCTCCATCCAGTTCCTCCATATGATGATGTATTCGTCATGGTTCCCTCGCACCCCCTCGACTTTCGACTCTCGGCAGTAGCGGATCGTGTCTAGAGAAGCTTGGATGCTTGGATGCTTGGCCGCCAAATCGCCCACCAGAAGAATCGTATCTAATCGTGGGTTGTAGTCCAGTAGTTTGAGGAGCTCTCTGTTCATCCACATGAAGCAACATGTCAGAAATATTTTTTTTATTTATTTTTTCTTCAGGCATGAGAGGAAGGGAGAGAGGACTGACTTCAATGAGGCAACCATGCCATGGATGTCGCCGAAAGCTATGAGTCGGTGCTCTGAGTTGGGGTCCCAGTCCTCAAGGATATCCTTGTGCCAGACAAACTACAAGAGAAGGGAGGTCATGAGTTAACTTCTTTCAGAGAGAGTTGGGTATGTCATGTATGCACTGACTCTGTCGTAGTCATGGTTCTTCAGGTCTCGTGGGTGTGGGTGGTGGGATGTGGGGAAGAGGCTGAAGTAAGTCGTGCAGAGGAGGGTGAGGAAGAGGAAGAGGAAGAGGGACGCAGTGGCTCTGATACAGGGGGAGAGTCGATCCCGGCGGGTGCGTAGTGAGTGATGGACTGGCTGAGTCAGAGTGGTTCCGATTAAGGGCTGTTTACTGTCCATTCTGTTTTAATTATATTATATATTATTATTATTATCGTTGCCGTGTGATAAGTGTGATTGTCCGCTTTCATCGACGTTCACAGCTAAAAAGAGATCGTCGGTGATTGGTCAGAACTCTGATTATGCATGTACAATAACAATCACTATTCGAACGAATGGTCAACGGGCGGAGAATAACTGGGAAACTTCAGAAGCGGATAATTAATCACTTTTGGCTCTTTTTCTTATAATGACCACCACAACACAGCAGCCAGCAGAAAGTATGAACGAAGGTTCAAATCCAAAGAAATGCGTCTGCGCTGGCAGAGCACTAGATTGCATAGCCTCGGCAACATCGACGGATCGAGGAGAGCCGATATAGCGTACATAAATGGTTGATGCGTATTGTAAATGCCAACACACCAACACACTCCTGAAATCAATATTTCACCCCTAAAATGGCTGGAGCGCATCAACCCGAATTATGTATGGCCGCGCAACTTGCACCCATGGTGTAGGAGTTTGGCAGTGGGCACTTGAACTATGTACATACAAGCTTCCAAATCGAACTGGAATACTTTTCAAAAAACCAGCAAAAACCACTTTATAACTGCGGCGTTTAAAGACCTTTGATTAGCTTTTGTTCCTTTCCCAATTGCAACTTCCGCTCCTCCAAATCTCAAAAGGTCAACCTGCCCTAATAATTTTGAAAATTGACTTTCCAGCGCTCCACCTACCCATGAAACAGCACCCTTACGCCTCGCACCATCTGTATGAGGGCCCACCTATTCTTGAGTGACCAGAAATATATATATATATATGTTAAAGGAGGAAAGAGATGGTTTATCTTTGTAATGAAGATAAACTCTGGATGGGGATAATAAAATGGGAAGTTGTTTATTTGACAACAATGGTTCTTTCTGATGTGATGACATGCTAAGAAACGCAAATATTGGGGGACTTGGGAGCAAGAACTAAAAGCTCCACATGTATAGGTTACCCAAATGAACAGCATTCTTCCCAAGCGTTAAACTTACAACAATACCTTAAGCCTGTGTAACTGTTTGTATATGCACAACACTTGCACCTAATACTAATTCAAAATAATCTGCTTCCACTAACACTCAGGCAGCAATTATAAACAACTTTTGAAACACTTTTAGCTTTTTTTTGAAAAGTTTTTCAATAGCCCCCTATTAGTTTCTTATCAAAAATGTAATTCAATGATTTTCCAAAAAAAGTTTCAAAAGCAGCCCAGTTATAAACATGGACGCCCCCAGCAGATGAAACTCCAAAATTTCCTGCTCACACCACCAAGGAAAAATTCAAAAGATCTATCCTTGCCATCCCGTCCCACCCCAACCGCCACCGCAAACTGCTGTTCTGGCCATGCCAAGACCGCCTTACAACCCATTCCTCTCATGTGCTGCGTATGTACTTGCATTGGAAGCAATTACATGACCAGGAAGCCAATCCCCTTCTCTACACGCGTGCGATTTACATCCCGTTTGAATGGCCCAAGTACTGGGAGCCATGGGAAGACAACTGCATCCCGGTAGTCCAATTCTTGGAATTCTTTTGCATGACATGGGCCAACTTCTTCTGGCTGTTGGACTAATTACGTGATGAGCTGCAGCAGGACCCGCTTGGTTGAGGCAACCCGTTAACAGTCAAGTCCCAGGTGGCTGTTGGTCTAATATACTGCCATCAATGGGCCGGCCTGCAGATGGCTCACGTTCCGGCTGATCTGCATAGGACATTCTAGCTGATCTGCATAGGCTCATTCTGATGGTAGCCATGGGGGCCTCTGTATGGACCCTCATACAGGATTGGGGCTGTAGGCTGTTGTGTGGTTTCTTTCTGTTTCATCAGATCTGTTACTATTATTTTTTAAATTTAATTTTCAAATCAACTTGGAGGGTCAGTTTGAAATGCTTTTCAAAAAAAAAATAACAACTGCTTATCAAATATTAATAAGAAAATATCTCAAATACTTTTAAGAAAAAAATTCAAAAGTGTTTCAAAAGTTGTTTATAATTGCTGCCTCAATTTCCTTCCTCATGAGATCCCTCAGTCATCAATAACATTGATGACCAGATCAGAATGTGGCTTCAATGAGCTAACTGATGTATCAAATTAAAGGTGAAGCTCAATTGAGCAATAGCTCAAAATTAATTGTGAATCTGATGGATGACAGACAAATTCACATTCAAAACTTCATTCAACGGATTGAAAACTACATACTTCATCACTCATAAGTACAAAAGCAACCACATGAAACACGTCAAGAGTCCAAGCGGGTGACAGACGGTAATCTATAATTAGAAATAGAATCACCAGTATACATAGCATCTTTAGATCAGCCATCCAGTTTGTAAATTTTGTTTGGTTTTTGTACACTTTGGCTGGTATGTTTACCCATACATAAAAGGCCTTTATATCTGTTTCCCAATGATCACTTTCCTTGGCGCAAATAACAAAATGCCTTGTCTATCAATGCTTTGTTTATCTTTACTATTTTTGATCACTTGTGATAGGACCCCGGAAACCCCCTATGGAGGTGAGTAATGAAAATGTATGAATTTTTTGGCAAAAACCCAAAATGATACTCATGAAAAGTTTATGAATGGCCCATTTTTTCATGATGCTTACTCACCTGGGATTTATGAATTTGCAATTACACATGACTTTTACCCAATTTTTTCATCTTTTAGCCCTATTTTCCGTGAAAAAAAACCCAAATGGGTGTGAGAAGGGAGAAAATTGGACCCCCATCCCCAAATAACCCGGATTTCCCCTAACCCGGAGGCTACCCCGGGGGAAATGCTACTCATGAAACGTGAATGAATGAGCGTGAAAAATGTATGAATTTTTGCAAAAACCCAGATTTTACATTACCCACCTCTATAGGGGGTTTCCAGGGTCCTCTTGTGATGCCGTGCCTGTTCATTTTAATGATGAGAATTCATTCATCATTTCCTGGATATCCACAGATACTCCTGGCTGGTGTCAGCCACCTGTTAGTACCAGACAAGTACATAACAAGGAGCTAACAAGGAGTACTAAATAAAAATTAGCTTCTGACTAATCCTCATTTTCTATAGAGGGTCACCTGAGATTATATCAGTGCCAAACAAGGCCTAAAAGAAATTTGATACAAAGAGGCTATCCAATGAAGGAGTAAGGATACAGTCAAGTTAAATCTGTCTTAACTTCTAAGCTGGGTGAGCTGGGTTCAGAGCTTGGTGAGCTGGGTTTTGAGCTGGAGCTGGCAAAACTGTGTTTGAGTTCAACTCCCAACTCTGCCTGCAGGTTCTTCTATCCCAAATGGAATAGATTTCTGGCTTTCTTTTCCATTACAATGTAATAATCCAATGGTCAAAGCTCCTAAATATATATGTTTGAAAGAGCTCCCCAACCCCCTGATAAAGTAGGTGGGGAAGTGGCGCCGTGGGGATCTCCATTGTAAGGAGAAATCCTGTCTGACTTCATCCATTCCATGGGCAATTCTTGTTTGAACAGACTCTTCACATTCCTATGAGGGGAATTGTTGAATTTATTCACAGTAATGTAAATATTGATGTCAAAAATAACATGCAGGTGGCAATGCCTCAGCTGAGCTCCATCTTTTGATGATCCGGTGATCCAGAAGGGTTTCTTTCTCATGCATTAAACTGATCTTGGCAAACAGAATCAGGGCGGCTGGTAGAGTAAAGGTATTTATTGAAAAATGGCTAGAGCTTTGAGAAAAAGAAAAAGATTCAAAAATCCTCTGCATCTTGTTGAGAAATTAGGCTTCTATATTAACACTCTTTCATTCCTTTTGAGAAGATTTCTGGTTCTGCATCACTAGATTTCTCAATCAAGATATTTCCAATTTTTATCTAAACAAAACCTAAGTGATAATATCACTTCAAGTTCTTGTCAGCATCTCTGATTCCAAGATTCCCCTCCTATCTTCAAAAGTTGATAAGGACAGAGTGAATGGCAGGAGGGTTGATTTTGTGTAAAGATAAGGAAAAGAAAGAAAAGAAACTGTTTGAGCATCTTATCTAAAGAGAGGCCTGCTAGCACAAGTCTATTTATAGGGGTTCAGCCTAAAGGAACACCAATAATTGACTTCATGGGAACCAAAAAGGGGTACAGTAGGTGTGCACACCAAAACTTTTGGTGTGCACCTTGATGCACAGCTCCCAGAAAAGAGTTGGTGGCACTGGTCTTTTTTGAGGGGGGACTTCAGGACCACAAGTGAGAAGGTATCAATTTTTTCATCTCAAATTAGATAGGAGCTCCACCCAACTCCCAGCTTGGCATGAATCTTTATTATTTTTTGCTGGATGTGTTTTTTTTAGAAAAAAAAAAGGAAGAATTGTGCATTGCTCACTCCTTTCCGAGCACTGAACAACAAGGTGATTTGGTGCACACCAGTACATTTGGTGTGTGGTATGATGCACACCAAAAGGACCAAAATCTATACCCCAGAAAGGTTGATGCACTTTAACCACACACCAATTTGAGATAAACCACTATCTTGTGAAAGGGGTGGAGCATTTTCTACCCCATATATATATCTTTGGTGGTTCTGCACCCTTGATCAGACACACATTGAGACAACATTAGATAAAAGAAGAGACACAGAGAGAAAAAGAAAAACAGAAAGAAGAGAAACAGAAGAGACTGCACATACCTGGGAGCCAAACAAGCAGTACTGTGTGGCATGATGAAGAAAGAGATCTTACATGTCTGCTGCTCCCAGGCACAATATAGACTACAACTCATGTGACATGTGACCAACATGTGTTGAACAGGGGAGAAGCAGAACAAAAAAAAGAAAAAGAGAAAAGACAGAAAGGAACACAAGCACCACCATTCTCTAACTGTCTGCAAAAAATTGGCAACAGAGGCTAGTCAGAATGACAGCAAAGTTTCAAGAAATGATGTTTGCTATGTCATTTTGTATTTGTGTAAGTACATTTTTATTTATATCCACAAAACACGAGTTTAATCACTAGAAAACAGAGAAAAAAATCCAATAGGAATATTCCTTTGACAAGCAGATATGTACAGTGCCTTGCCAGAAAGATCTGGCACAATTTGTTGAAGTCTAGAAGACCAACCAAGATACTTCAAGTCACAAGTCTTGGTGCAGGGGTGCAAAATGGGTTCAAAAGAATGAATCTGAAAAAATAAATCATACTGAAAACTATTTGTAATTTATAAAATTGATTTTGCTTATTGCAGATTTTCAAAAATCTTTAATAGTGCTTGAAAAAATATGAAAAAAATTGGAGGCCACAGCTGGATACGTGAAAAGAATGAAAATAAATGAAAAAAAAATCAAAAAATTTACTGCTAGGTTTTTTGGATACTGTGGAGTGAGGCATTTGGGAGTCCCAAAAGGGGTTAAGGCACCAAATTTTCAATTTTGTCTCTGTTTTGCTGACCACTGTGATCCAATATTTCATTTGGTCAAAAAATTTTCATTTATTATCATTTCCCTCACATCTCAGGCTAAACTCTCCAAATCTTTTCGGATTTTTCCAAGCACTATTAAAGATTTTTGAAAATCTGCAATAAGCAAAATCAATTTTATAAATTACAAATAGTTTTCAATATGATTTATTTTTCAGATTCATTCTTTTGAACCCTTTTTGCACCCCTGACCCAAGACTTGTGACTTCAAGTACGTTGGTTGGTCTACTAGACTTGAACAAAATGCGCCAGATTTATATGGCAAGGCACTGCTGTACAGTGCCCTCCCAGATGTTTATGGCCAACTTCATTTGATTCCCAAAGCTCAACTCAAAAAGTTGATGTCATGGAGGGTTGGCAAAATTATAGAGAATGGTTTTCAAAAGGATGAATATAAAAAAACAAATCTGTCTGCATCACCTTCAAATTTATACTATTTTTTCCAGTAATTTCCCATTTTGATGAAGTTTTGATAGTTTTCCAAAAAGATCAAAAAAATTGGAATGAATAGAATGTCATGTGAGAAAAATGATAATGAATGAAAGATGAAAAAAATGACTTTCAGGCCTTTTTATATCAGCTTTGATTGGGTATAAACCAGTCCTAAGTTGCACTGGAAGCAACAAAAATATCCATATCTATGGTGTTCAAAGCTACATAACATAAAACATACATAAAATCATAAACAACATAAATCTCAAAATTTGGCAGGGAGCTGTCAAACAAGATTTGTGCACGTTGACAGGTCCCTGCCAACTTTGGAGGTTTATGTTGTTATGAATTTATGTATTTTTCATGTTATGCAGCTTTGAACACCATAATCCGGATGGTTTTGGCCACACACTCAAGATTGGAAAGTTTTTGGTGTTCACTTTTTTCATTTATTAGTCCGGTTCACGACCTGCTGTTTATGCTATATTTTAGCAGCTTTTTATTGCTGCATCAGCAACATGCAGGTCATAAGTTTAAATTGGACCTTGCATGATGCTTCAAGGTTTGGGTGAGTGATCCCAGCCATTATGCAAGTTTTGATGCACAGCACGCTGAACAACCATGCATAAACTATACAAAAACAAGCAGGGGGTCATAAATTCCAGCAAGCTGAAACCAGCGGGTCGTGAACCGGACTATTTTCATTTCTTTCACATGCCATACTGCCCATTGTGATTTTTATTTATTTTTTTGGAAGATTATTAAAGATTTCGAAACATTGTCAATTGATTTGAAAAAACATGTAAATTTTTTGTTGATGCAAATCATTTTTATTTTGTGATAATCATTCTTTTGAAACCATGCTCTATCATTTTGCCAACCCACCATGACTTCAAACTTTCAAATGAAGTTGGCCATAAACATCTGGTATGGCACTGTACTGTTCCCTATGGGAAGACCGAGAATTGCACCCCAGGGGAGCCAACCCTAGCCGACCCATCTGACCGGCCGGCCACAACACAAACGTATCCAGCTCAGCCAACAGTTTTGGATCTTCTCGGCTCCCGCTTCTTCGACTCGCAGTCAAAAAACCATATCTCCCTTCAGAGTCCTTGTCCCCAGCCGCTCATGGATGGTTGTGTAAATTAGCATTACAATTTCTGTGTATCCTCTACTGTATGGCCTGTTCTGGCGTAGGCTTAGCTATCCCGCCGTTGAGATTATGTGTGGAGAGCGCCCGCGGATGTATGTGTCCCCTGGTTGGTGATGAAACTTTTGACTCGACATTTCTTTCAATCCGCCAGCGCAGCTCAGCACAATCTCCTTGACCCTCGCCAGCTTCTCGCCAGCGCAACGATTCAAGGGGAATGCGTTGCGCCAGTTGAACACCTGCCATCATGTTTCACCAAGTGTGAAAACGTTTGACATAGATTTCAGTTTTGCAGGGCAATATAGGAGATAGCAAGGAAGTATCCAAGAGTTTTACCCCATACGACGGAGAAAATGGCTGTATCATGGCACAGTCGGCGAAAGATGGTTGGATATTACTCTGGACCAGAGCAGTCGCAGTGCATGAATGATACTTCCGGACAAGAATTGCCTCAACTTTATCAAACTGCATATTTTTACCTCAATAAGACTCTTCAGAAAGCGGGGAACAGGGACGTGACCAGGGTCACCAGCCTGTGCCGATCCTCAGCTCCAAGTTTAACCTGACCTCAGACTCCCGTGCCCCGGAAATTGTGAGTGCCGTACAGGGGGGGCCTTACTGGGTTATCGACGTGGCAAATGTTTTCAGACCACAATTGATTTTGAGACATTCAAACGTGGGGAAACCTCCTCAGCGGAGTCCGGACTGTCGGCGGTCTTGATCTCTTCATAGCGGATGTCTTTATGCCACTCGACGCCCGGAGGCCATCGCTTGCCCCTCTCCCATAAGACACATTAATACTGAGCGAAACAGATCAAAGATAGATTTGCGTGAGTGCGATTCTTAAGTACCCGCAATACTTAACCTGGAGCATGCCAGAGATTGCACGTTGTCCCGTCGGCGAAGCGTGTTACGGAATGCAGCTCTTCACTTCCGACAAACCTACGAATTCTTTGGCAATGCCTTTTTCATCTCACCTACTTACACACCGATGAAATCTTCTTGAATCCATGAAGACGAGACGGGACAGGGCATTTGGATTGATGAGAAAAAAAAATCTGTGACTATGCAGCCAAGCCTGTACCTGGTTACAAGCAAAATCATGGGCTGTGTGTCTCATTTGGCCGTTGTCTCAATGAAGGCGATGTGAGATGTGGCACGTTGGAGTGCACAGTGGGATGGATGAGACGCGACAATCGCGTCGCAAAAGATGGCTTGAGCTGTACCAGGAGAAAACCCCCAACTTTTAGAGCCGCTTGGGCAGAGTTTCTGAAGCTCGGATTGGTTCATCCACACATCAAACCGTCTCGAGAACTCCTCGAGTGATGTTTACAAATGCCTAGCCCCACACCCCGGGCCTCCGAAGGTGTTGGAGATGTAGTACACATATCTATATATTGTTCATGAGGATTGTTCATGAGGGGTACTTGAAAACCCCTTGAATACTATTGGGTGAGACCAAGATACCAACAGCCCTCCCGGTTTCATTTAGCTGCCATCTTGAAGTGCGTGGTTCAACTTCCAGCGCATCCAATCCAACTGGCATCTTATACTCGCGCGTTATCTCTTGCTTCAAGCTCCAAGAGCGGTGCTGCTGCCGAAACCGAACTATCAGCCAACTAGATTTCTCGCATCCGACGGCACCCGGTGAGGCTCGGACTCACGCCGCGAACCGCAATCGGCACGGGGTTTTGCACCATAGCGGAATACCCATCCTTCACCCTTCCTAGCGCCCCAGGAGTGGATCACGGTTCAGTTATATCTTGTTGTTGACTGTCATTAAGGGATCTCAGGAGATATCCACCCACTATATAGATTGTAAGTGGTGATCGCCGAAACAGATTCGGCTGGGACGGCAGCCGAGTGAGCTAAACTCCATCACTTACATATAGTTGTCATCAACGGAAGCAGAGTTCCCCAGCTCGTCACCACCACCACCGACCAGAGTCGCCCTCACCCTAACCCACCGGTCACCCTGAGCGCGCCATATCAACGAATTTCATCGACGATTATTCCACACCGCTCCGTTAGATACGAAATTGTAGAGGAGCCAGGAGGGGGGGGGGGGAAAGAGCGCCCGGCGAAGTGTTGGACGGACCTCGGTGGACTTGGATTCAGCCAGCGCAGAGTTGAAGTTGGTTGCCAGGACAGCACATCTTCTCTCAACGAAATTTGGCTGTACGTTTTCTGCCTTCTTCGTCAGCACAAGCAAGCGCCCCACGCCACGATTAACCACTATGCCACCCATCCATTCTACACGCTCTTCTTCTACTTCACACACAGCTTTCAGACCATCAACACACCATCTGCAATCCTCAAAAGAAATCCCACAAGTGAAATCTGTAACGAGAGCGTCAACAACGAGAACTTGTGACTCGTTCTTCAGCCTAGTGAGTACCTCTTCTTTATTATCCAACAATCCACCCCCAATATTCCCACCCCCCACCCCCCTCCTGCATACTTCGATTCTCTCAGACATACCGCCCGTATTCCAGATGGGCACCGCAACATGATGATTATATGTGCCCCTCATATAAACATGTAAACAAATTTCTCCTGATTTGGCTATAATATTTCGAGATGCACACACATCGGCCGGAGTGTGTGGTAAATTCTTCGTTTAATGTCATCCGTTTTCGTCTTAAGCACTATTCTCTCATAAGCTGGACCCCAGCAAAATAATGCAAACGCGGTGTTTCCTAGCAGCTGTTGAAGAGGAGATGAGTCCCGCCGGCCGGCGCAACGCACTTTGATAACTCCAATCCAGTCCTTGGGCGGCGACGCCTCAAACGCATATCCTGATCCAGTCATCCCGATCCACTCAAGTCAAGACTTGCGTCGGAGCAGTGTCTTGATCCTGCCCTTCTGTGCATGCAGTCCATCGACTCCCCCAAAAGCAAATATTGCAATATTTCCCCTCTGTGCCGACAACTCGTAGTTGGCTTGCCTTGAAGTTGTGCGCACAATATTCTTTCCCTCCCCCACGACGCCTGAAGATAATTTCTATTCAAGTTTTTAAAAATTATATAGGGTCAACAATTTACAGCTGGGTATATACTATTGTAAAGTAGATTACATCCCACACGAACTGCGTCTCTGTTTCCCTCATCATCTTTCTCTTTTGCCTTGAGGTTTCCATCGACCCGAATCTCAACGGTCGCTACTCTTAGCCCATTTGGATAATTTGCATGAGAATTTCTCTCCATTTTCTTCTTCAATCAGTCTCACCGGATTCGGTCTGGTCTACTTTCCTCCCACTGTCTCCAATATGTGTCCTCTCAGCCTCAGATCAGAGATTGTCATCGCGGTTTTTATCATCCCATCCACTCACCTTGAAAACTGACTAGGACATAAATACTTCCCCCTTTGTGTTTTCTTATCTTGTCCGTCGCTAACATTATTGCCCTGTGCTTGTCGCCAAACCACGATCCCCTCAGACAAACAGATAACAAGCCTTCCTCGCCGCGGAAAGTGTTTTGAATAGTTGCCAGGCCGACTGTTCCTCCATCGTCTTGCTTCCCTCGCAGATTCTTGTATGAAGCTCTCGAGCTGTGCTACTGCTACCTCAACTACCGCCACAATCCCAAACACATCGCCAGCATCCCTCAGCAGAATGACCACTGATCATCACAACTACCAACCCGGCCCAACCTTGCCGCCTCTTCGCCCATTCTCATTTCCCTCCAACCACCATCCATCGGCGGCACAACTATCCCACCACTCCCTATCGCATCCGTCAAACTCATCCGCTCAATCTGCATCCCCCAACTCTCAGTCCAACCACCAGTCCGCTCAATCCCCCGCAACTCCTAGTGCCAATCGATCAAACCATCACAGTTCTTCTTATCATCATTCATATCAACATTCGAAACTTTCCCCCCGCCGTGATCGGGATTCAGATAGGCAGCTTAGCTCTTCAGTGTGCCAGGACCAGGACAAGTATATCCAATCAAAAAGGGCCTCGCATGCTCACCTCGTCCCCCCACCATCTCATTCCAACGCGCATTATCAACCATTGAAACGCACTGCCAGCCGGGCCGAGCTCGATCAGCAGGCATCCCGCGGAAGAGAAGAAATTGTTCATGCAGAGCGCAAATCAAAACATGACCAGCCTGAGTCTAATCTGCAAGTGTAAGGATTCATCCAATTGAAAGTCTCATCTGTATCAAGAATGCATTTATCCTTTAATATTGACTCCTCAATTAATTTGTTCCCCTTTTGCTGGTTTGCAGCGTGCACGAGAAACAAGTGTTGGTCAAGCCGGAGCACTTTACACCGCATTTACCACCACAACCACTCCCATCTCAGTCAGCACATTCTCCTTCCCACCCCCGCTCCGATTCTTCTGGTAGTGGGGATGTGGCTCTCTCGCCGCGCTCCCCGGATTCTGAGAGACACTCCGCCAGCTACCCGTCGCGTCCCAGCTCAGTCGTTCATCGGGTTACTTCCCAGCGGGACTCTGACTCTACTGAACCCAAAAATTTGATCAAAAAACGACGGATGACCATTACAAACGAAGAAATGCTTTTCAATCCGCGTAATGCACACATCCCATTGACATCATCCAACCAGTCGTCATGCTCTTCAGACTCACGAACAGCCGGCCGAAACTCTATCTCTAAACGTACACCCGAGTCATCCAAGGAGCCTGTGAACCCACTGGTCATTGGTTTCGTTCAGCCTCACAATCCAACTGCCATGCAACAGGTAGCCAACACGCTCAAGTTACGAGACGAACAGAAGCGGTTGATCGAACAGAGGCGAAACTCCTTTGCCGGACAGTCCTCCAGCAAGTCATCTCCGTTCCCAAACAACAATACTGCGAGTAATGGGCCACCTCCCCCTCGAAGCCAAGACAGTCAATATTCACCTAGAAGTACATGTTCCAACAGAGCCCGGACATCTATTTCCAAGGCAGTGCCACCCATGAATAACAACCACAACAAGAACGTCAACGGTCAGATGAAACTACTTTGGCATCCAGCCCCTCCAGCACCTTTGGCTTCTAACAAGCGACCCATGCCGCAAATGCCCTATGGCTCGCATGCTCCTGCTGTCAATCTCTCCCCTGTCAACGAAGTTGCCGCTCCCAGGCATAACCTGATTGCTCAGCAGCAACAGCAGCACCAGCTCCAGCAGCACCAACTCCAGCAGCACCAGCACCAGCAGCACCAGCACCAGCACCAGCACCAGCACCAGCACCAGCACCAGCACCAGCACCAGCACCAGCAACAACAACAGGGACCTCCGGCTCACTCTACTTTAAATCAACAGTCTCACAGCAAGCCAGCTCACAGCCCAAAAGAATACTCATCGAATGATACTTCTCCTCGGCACAGTCCCATAGCTGGCTCGGGGTCAATGCTTGCCAATCGCAGGGGTGCTGAGGTTGGGGAAAAGGTGAAGCAGTTAGAGCTTACCGCTCAGGCTTTGCAAGCCCATCTGATGGAGGGGCCGTCAGTCAAGTCAGCTCCGATCCGCAGCGGCTTTCCACCCTCTCCTGCACCGCATGGAGCCCATGTCCAAGGCCCCTTGATTTCTCGGCAGAACCTCACCTCTCGACGGGAAAGTAATGAGAGACATCATGTGCCAGAGTTCCAGAATCCGTTTCCCAACAAATTCAACTCCCACCCGTCGAATCTAAATCCTGATCCTAAACAACTCATGCGGCCCAGTCAACCTATGAATGGAATGCGCCCCGGTCCCGTTGCGGAACATCGTCCTATTGCGCCTCACCCATCCTACGGGAAAGGTCTTGAGCGACGGAGGACTATGCATGCGGGTTCTTTGATACAAGTGCCCACGCTGAACCACTTCATTGGGAAGCCAAGCCAACCGCATGGACAACCCAGCGCTGCAGCTCAGGGTGCGCCAGTAGTCAGGCTGACCAACCCCGATGGACAACAAGACCTGTACAATAATGGCGGTTTTGCAAACAATTTGGCACGACGCCATTCCGGTGCTCCTGCTGCCCCAGCGAATATGCAACCTTCGTTCCCGACCTCGCCTTCCAACTCTTTGCATTCTCGCCCGATACCACCTGCGCGTGCTTCGATTGGAGCGGGAGGAGTAGGATCGGGGATCCCCTCGAAGCAGATGTTCCTGCAGCTGTTTGAGACGTTCTACGACTCGTTGGCTGACTGCAAGATTCTACAGTCCAACCTCGAGGACCAAGACCGACGCTCGGGTCAGCTCCTCACTCTCCTCCAACAGTCCTCTGGCATGTTTGAGAAAATGCTCGAGGATAGATTGGTCACTATACAGAAGGACTTCACCCGAGACATGCAAGTGCTCGAGGGCAGGATAGAGCGGTTAGAGGAGCGAAGCGCGGCGAGCGGCCGATCGACCAATGGTGATTCTAATGCTTTGGATAAAGAGAGAACAAGCACTAAACAAAAGAGAAATTCGATTTCTATTAACAAGGTTAGTGAGAAAAGAGGTGATTGTTTGTGCAAAACATTTGTCTCTCTCTCTCTCTCTCTCTCTCTTTCTGGAAACTGACACTTTTTTGTTCGCTTTCTTTCTCACAGCCGCAAGAAGAAGGAGCCACTGTCAGACGGTCAGTCAGCAGGACTTCAGGATCTGCGACAGGTAGTACGGCAGAGGAGCGAACGGCTCACTCCCGATTAGATAAGCTTGAGGAAGAAGAGTTACGCAGGGCGAATAACGCTTAAGACCTTTCTAGCTTGGACATACATGAACCAAATTGGCATGTCCGTATTACCTACATAACCCTATTGATGATCACAACTAAGCCACCCCACTTCGCTCGGACCCATTTGATAGAAGATAACTGAGATGATCCAGATGTAAATACGTCTTCTCTAGTCTCTCTGTGGTGATCATTGCGTTGTTTGTGTGGTTCATCCACTGCCTGCTCTTTTTTTTTGCTTTGTCTATGCCCTTTTTATTTTGAGCTTTGGCGTGCATTCTTGTCATACATACTTACTACTACATACCCAGCCAGTTATTTACTTTTTGTTCTCTCTCCATCATACGTCACACATGCATGCTGATCTTTATATTTGAGTACAGTTGCGAGCGGCATCTTTCTGTAAGGCTTCTCCCACCAAATGGGGTAGCGTTCGGAATCTTGGGGTCAAAAAATAGAAAAATCCCAGATTTTTTGAGCATATTTGGGGTTATTTTTGCCATATTCAGAGTGCCTGACGTGTGACTTTGGTCTCATTATGTCTGAATAAACACATTTAAAGCCATATCTATGGTTTTATGTGCTTTTAGTATGCATTTATACATGCATACTATGTATATATGCATAAAATATATGCATTTATTAGCCGATGTTCGGAATGTGACGGAGTAAAAAATAAATAAAAAAGAACTGCTGGGTTTCAAGCAAAACCCTTTTAATTCTAGATTCTACAGCCTCCAAAGACCTCAAAAATGTGGTCTTTGTTTAAATTGACTACCCCCCGGGGGCAAACACCCGGCCCGCGTCTCCCATTCAAGTTTTGCAGGGGGGGCCTTACAGACAGATGCCGCTCGCAACTGTAAGAAAAATAAATCTATATTCAAAATGTTTACTGATGGTTTTTTTTTTTTTTTTTTTTCCGTTCAAGCCTGTTCAAGCTTCCCTTACGGTGTATATGAGTTCTTGATCTACATACATGTCTCTTGAATGCTAAAGCATATTAGTGATTGGCTGAGTACATCCAAGTAAGAGTGGTGGCACTTTTGATGAGTGAGCTTCTCCAAACATTTTCACAGCGTTGAAAATTGGTTAATTACAGCGTTAAAAAGGTGATTGACTACATTGGGAATGGTGATGAAGAGATGTCTGACTAATCCTGACTAATCACCATGGGCAGTTGAGATCTGTCCCACTGTTGTGGGTCATTCAATTGGAAGTGATCGTAACTACATATATTGGACTACACATAGACGCTTTCTTCACATGACTCTCCATATTACATAAATACGTAAGCCGCAGAGAGTGGTTTGTATTATGTATTTAAGATCATCCCTTCATAATTTTTCACCGCGTGTTGCTTGAATCAACATAAATAAGAGCTGTTTGTGTATGTACAACATGAGGATGATGATGTACATATTTATTTACAGTTGTTTACCATGACCCTGTATTCTCGCTCTTCGTTCTCTTTTCCCTAACCCTCTCCACCACTACAAGAGTTAAGAGTAATTAATAAGTTCAAGCTTCGCGGCTGTACATACATAATATAACTATCTATCTGCAGTCAATTCGGTCTGTCGAGCGGAAAAAAACATCCATCCTGAAACATCAACCCACCAATAATAATAATATAACATACATACAAGCGATTCACCACTACTAGCAGCTATCCGTCAGCTGGTGACTGTGCTTTTTAATTTATCGAGTTGAATTGATTAAGCGGCTCTCTCATTTCGTGTACTGCTCCCCCACTGTGACTACTTGGTGATCTGGAAGTTGAACTCAATTAAAAAAACACGTCCATTATTATTATTTATTTATTTATTTATTATCTATTCCCAAGATGAAGATGAAGATGAAGATGGGGTGCAGTTGTATCGCTTTGGCATGTCTCTTCTCCCTGCTGCTCGCTGATCAGTTCCCGTCTGTGCTCTGCTCGCCAACCGCTAACCACTCCACACCCAGCACCATTCACATCCACTCCCCCTACGACAGCATCGCGCCCTCCCCCGCCTGGCATCAGCTCCCGATCGGCTGGTTCGCCTCCGATAGGATTCTCAACAAGCTCGTCACGCGCCAGACGAACACCCCTCAGCATGCGAGCCTGATCGTGCCGTTCACCATCCATTCCCACGCGAAACGACAGGTCCCTAATCCCCGTGGAACTATCAACTCGGAATTCAGAAACAACAGCGTCAATGCTGGCGCTGGGAGCATCGAACACTCCCATGAAGAACTGTTCAAGATCGTGCCTGAAGTGGGTTGACTCATTTCGTCCATCCCAGTCAACCACGCAAGAATCCCGCTTGGGTTGTTTGTTACTGACTCACTTAAAATAATATCCTTCTGGACATGCCACAAACAGGTTCACAATATTTACTTGGCGCTCGCCCTCATCCCCGCCTTCATCGTCTTCTTTGGATGCTTCTCAGCTTTTGTCAAAGAGCGGCTCTACATTGGTGAATCCACCATCTCCGTGGTGTTCGGCATCCTCCTCGGGCCTTATGCCTCCGGAGTCTTTGACCCACGCTCCTGGGGCGCAGGTCGGAATTTCGACGATCTGACACTCGAACTCACCCGAATCGTGGTGGCACTAAGTGTATTCGCAGTCGGGGTCGAATTACCCAAGGCTTATATCCTTCGTCACTGGAAAAGTCTGGCCGTCTTACTCGGTCCTGCCATGTTATTCGGCTGGATCGTCAGTGGCGCGTTGATCTATGCACTCGTCCCTGCTCTCACCTTTCTTCAAGCTCTCGTCATCGCCGCTGCCGTCACACCCACTGATCCCGTGCTCGCAGCCTCAGTCGTTGGTAAGGGCAAATATGCTCAGAAACACGTACCAGCTCATCTCCGGCATCTCCTGCAAGCTGAGTCAGGGTGTAACGACGGAGCGGCTTTCCCATTCTTATACTTGGCCATGTTTCTTCTCATGAGAGAGGAGACTGGCGTTGGGTTGGTCATTGGGAAATGGGTCAGCATCCGATCACCTCAATTCAATCATCTCCTCTCTCTCTCTCTCTCTCTCTCTTGAAGACCCAGCATAATAACCACTTTCTAACCTCTGTGTCATTCATTTGACAGCTCTTACTCGTCGTCCTATATCAAATCCTCCTTGGAATCGTGATTGGTGTTGCGATCGGAATCCTTGCACGCAAGACGCTCAAGTTTTGTAAACGGAGATCGATGATTGACAAAGAATCTATGGTCGCCATGTATGTGGCTCTTGCGCTCCTAACAACCGGTGTAACGGCCCTGGCTGGGTCTGATGATTTGCTGGCTGCATTCGCTTGCGGTGCAGCTTTCGCATGGGATGACTGGTTCACCGAGTCCATTGAAACCTCCAACTTCTCGTCTATCCTCGATCTGTTAATCAACTGTCAGTCTGGTATATCCTCTCTCAAGAACGTTGGGCGATATATATAGAACTCATGTGGCAAGCATACAGGTACCACTTTCATCTACATTGGTGCGACGATCCCATTTTCTTCCTGGAACGATGTCAGCTTAACTCTGGTACCGTGGAGACTGGTTGTCCTCGGATTTTCCATCATCTTTCTCAGAAGGCTGCCCATCATGATCATTATGCAGAAAATCGTACCCGACTTGAAGACTCACCGTGAAGCTGTTTTCTCTGGTCATTTCGGACCTATCGGTTGGTTCAATAAATAGCCTATATAGCATCTCACTCTACATATCGGTGACCAACGGACTGATCCCAATCCCATTGACCATCCCTTTTTAGGTGTTGGTGCCCTTTTCATCAGCACCTTAGCGACAGCCAAGTTACCGACACCCCAAGAACCGCCTGAAACTAGTCTCGATATCTTGGCGTTGACCACACAATCACTTATCTATTTACTTATTTTCTTCTCAGTGCTCATCCATGGCCTTTCCATTCCATTCTTCACCCTGGGTAAGAACGTGCACTCACGCGTTCATACTATGACACGAACTTGGACACAAGCCTCCGGCAATGAACCCAGTTGGCTCAGTCGCGTCAAACGCGTAGAGAGACCCGCCGATGATAATCCTGACGTGCCTAAATTGGAGGAGAAAGAAGTTCATGATTCACCACAAGTTCCACCTTCAGGTCCCGCAACCCCGGACATGGTGCCCGGTCAGCGGCAAATTTCAGATGATCAGGTCACGCGTGTTGGTGATCAAAAAGAAATCGTAGAGCGTCCCGCCTCTGAAGAAGAAATACCTTCCCAGACGCGACCACCTCTCACTGGTAGTATGACTGATCCTCCACAGCATGACCAGCGAGCGATCCCCACCCGCGCCGGCTTGCTGCGCCTGGCATCAAGAACCAAGAGGACACCCGAAGAACAAGCGGCTCGTCAACGTGAGAAAATGATTCGTGATGCGTGGTGCCGACCGGAAAGGATCGACGTCGTGAAAAAAGACGAAGAGAGGGTTTATAAATCCGGGCGCTGGGTAAAGCTCATATCCTGATCTGCAATCCGAGGAGCGGTATAAATTGAACTCATATGTCTCTTTTTTTCCCTCTCTTTCTCATTCTGCAGCTTGTAGTTGAGCGTGGGGATGGCGATGAGGTTGAAGTCCACAACCTTCCCCGTGAGACTTCCAAGAAGTCCTTGCGTGACCTTGCGAACTTGCAGGTTTTCTCTAATCCGATTTCTGATGGGTCGGGCCCCTCCAAACCTGGTTCGGCGCGCAAGTTCGATCTCGCTAAAATAGTCACCCCACACTCTGCCGGTAAGCAGAAAGTGTCGCAAGCGCAAGATCCGATTAGTGGGATGCCTTTACCTGGCCAAGGACCCAGTAGTAAAACTCTATCTGCTCAGCAGCTGAACAATGATGATATCAATTCATCCGATGCACTTCCTACTCTCGTTAGTACAGTCGGGGAACAGTCTCACTCGTCCAAGGACGTTTGGGATGAAGGAACAAAGGTGCGCGTATGTTCGATTGAGACGAGAAAATGTTACAAGCTCGATTATCTCTGGAGAGTGAACAACTAACTTTGCTGCCTATTGTAGCTTGTGATTGAAAATAAGGACGGTACAGATGTGCACGTGGAACCGCGACCTACCCATGAAATCAAGTCGTCTCGCTCTTTGCCTAAAATGACGGTTGCATCCGAGCAACCATCCTTGCTTTCATCCAAAGCTCCATTGAACGCATCCTTACCAATTTTCACATCCGATGGGAATGTTGCGGATTCTGCGCATCGGATGAATGATAGCAAAGCACCGGAAAAAGTTGTCGTTAAGGAAGACTGTGATGACGAATGGGAAGAAGACGATTTTGGTCCAGACTTGGATGGTGAAGGAGTACCATCATCGTCCAAGTTTTATGATGGTCCAGTGGATTGTAATCAATCCACTGCGAGTCATCTGCTCTATCCTTCTCGCCATTCCAAACGCTCAAAGCGTAAAGGCAATCCTTTATCACCGAGACAAACGGTGAGATCCGGTTGGACGGCTGGCGGCTCACATGCGGTCGAGTTTGCTGATACCGAGAAGCCAAGCCCGAGAGTGGCTAGGGGTAGGACCAAGAGATCTTCACGTCCGTCATCTCCTTCGCGGTCGATTAGATTTGCCGAATATCCAGACCGACCGTCAAGATCCTCGTCACGCTTTCATAAGCGAAGTAGCTCGACCAAAGCTTATCACAAGAACAGCGCGGGTAAGAACAAGATGAGATTGAAGAAGTTTGTTGCACCCGCTGTCGATTCTTGGCTTAGGTCTAATCTATCGAGCGCCAATCACACACCGTCGAATGTAGAGCCCTCTCAAGCGTCTGGATACTTTGTGGACGGGCATTCCACCTCGGCCAATGCGGAATCTTCTCAGCGCATCAGTTCTTTCCCTGGTGGCGGTCACGATGACTCTCCTCTGCCGCCTGGATTACCTAGTCGTACTTCGCCCATCGAGACAGACATCCGCGAAGCCGCTGAACAAGATGATAATCAGGCCCAGGACAAGTAATAGACTCTATCTGCCCTACTCGAGATCCCACCAATGAAATCAGTTGGACTGACTCATTTGCAATAGATATGTCTCCTGGCGACTGTTTATACTGCTCGAAGACACGCATCGAAGTTGGCATCTGTCTATGGACTCTTGCATTTTTTTCTTCTTCTTTGCCTAATGATGATCCGAATCTTTGAGAAAGAAGGGAAAGAAAACACACTCGTGACTGCTGTATCCAGTTTTTTTTTTTTTTTTTTTTTTTTCTACTGCCAAAGCCTCTTGGGCAAAGGGTTTCAAAAAAAAAAAAAAAAGATAGTACCCACCAAACCAGATGGAACTATGATTCTCACCTTTCCCTTCTCATCTAGCCGTCTCTTTTCCTCTCAAACTGCTGTAACTATGCTACTCCACACGTGCTGATATTGATCCGCAGTGTCAGAGCCGAAAACTAATCTCTGACAGTCCTCTTCTACCCAGTAATAGCTTTATGTCGTTTGATTCATCTTTTCTCTCTCTCTCTTTTTTCTTATTCTTTTTTTGAGCGGGGGGTGGGTGGTTGGTTTCTTTATCATTCCTGTATATTGATGGCCCATTATTATCTATATAGATGTACAACTGTCGTATCTATTCCTTAATTAATACTTCTCGTTCAGCTCCACTAGATCTACCGAAATGCTGCATGTTATGTATGTTCCTTTTTTTTGTATGTAGTGTGAATGATCAAAAAAAAAAAAAAAAGAAAACATGAAGAAACTCATTTGATGCTACGGAACATTCTTCATCCACTCTTCGGCTAAATATGTAGGGCCTTCAAGAGCGCCTTGCTTGTGTAAATGTAAAAAGAAGCCCAGCCAACGGTATGATACCTTGTCATTCTTTTGTTGTTGCTTTTTTGGAACACGGGAAGGATATGAGAAGTCTATAAGGCGGGAGTGAAATGGAGAGGAGAGGTGCGTGGTATTACAGATTTTTATGAGTGCTATACATGTTGTGTTTCTCAAATATGTTGGACATCCATGGACTTGTTTTTTTCCTCTCAAAGCCCAGTTTCATACTTTGAGGACCGGAAAATGGTTACAACCATTGAAATCTTGGCCTGTCAATCCACTGGGTTACCCAATACCCCACAACTTTGACTAGTAAAAGCTGGAGCAAAAATCATTTTCCAGAAAAGTGTCCAAGCTTTTTGAGAAATACAATATTTAAATATGTATGTATGAGGATCCCCATCTGATTTCTCTCATCAGCAGTAATTTAAAATCCAGCTAATAAGAAAGGAGGAACTGCTGAATAATGCTTAATCCTCCATTTCCAATTCTGAGCCAGCATGAAGCACTTCAACCAACACTATTACCAGCTTCTACTTGTCCTCCAGCTGGTACTCTCACTCACAACTACCACAGTAGTAGTAGTAGTAGTAGCAGCAGCAGCACCACCACCACCACCACCACCACCACCACCAGAAGCACAGCTGCCCACGGGCTGCCTCAGCTCAGACCATCTCCTCCTCAGGCGACTCGACTCCTCCCCAGAAAAAAGATCCGCTACCACCACTCGCCATGCATATCATCGATTCTCTCCCAGACACACCGCCGACGCTGAATTCCGGAATAACAGCTTGTCTACCGGCGCTCCTAGCCTGGAATACTCTCACGAAGAGCTCCTCAGGATCCTCCCAAATGTCAGACTTCTTTTTATGTATATCAATTTTTCACAGCCTGTTTTTTTCATTTATTTTTTATTGAGCGCCATCAATACTAACATCCCTCTTGTTTTTATGAAACAGGTTAAAAATCTCAATGTCGCCCTCGTCATGATCCCTGCTTTCATCGTAGGCTTCGGCTTCTTTTCGGCGTTTATCAAGGAGAAGCTGGACATTGCCGAATCGATTGTGTCGGTGCTATTTGGGATCCTACTTGGACCATATGCGACGGGGCTATTCGATCCGCGCTCGTGGAACCAGGGGCGAAGTTTCAACGAGCTTACCCTAGAGCTGTCTCGGATCGTAGTGGCGCTGAGTGTGTTTGCCGTCGGCCTGGACCTCCCGCGAGCATACATGTGGCGACACTGGCGCAGTCTGGCCTGGCTGATTGGGCCGGCCATGCTGTTCGGCTGGCTGATCAGCGGCGCCTTGATCTATGCCCTCGTCCCCGCACTCACCTTCGTCCAGGCCCTCGTCGTCTCCGCCGCCGTCACCCCTACCGACCCCGTCCTCGCCCCCTCCGTCGTCGGCAAGAGCAAATCCGCTCAGAAACATGTCCCCGCTCATCTCCGCCATCTCCTACAAGCTGAATCTGGGTGTAACGATGGCGCTGCATTTCCCTTCTTGTATCTGTCCATGTTTCTTCTGATTAGAGAGGAAACCTCCATCGAATCTGTCATCGGAAAATGGGTTAGCTAACTCCTCCTCCCTCCCCTTCCCCATGAATGAAGGTTTTCTACTCGAAGAGTTCAACTGACCACATTTTTTTTTTTTTTTATGACGTGACAGCTTTTACTGGTGGTTCTGTACCAAGTCATTCTAGGAACTTTGATGGGAGCTGCGATAGGAATCCTGGCGCGTAAGGCGTTGAAGTTCTGTAGTCGACGCGCAATGATCGACAAGGAATCGATGGTCGCGATTCATGTGGCGCTTGCGCTCTTGACTACCGGCGCAACGGGTCTGGCCGGGTGCGACGACCTGCTGGCCACATTTGCGTGCGGCACGGCTTTTGCTTGGGACGACTGGGCGTCTCAATCCATCGAAGCCTCTAACTTTGCTGCGATCCTCGACGTGCTCATCAATTGTTTGTTTACACTTCTCTCATCTACCTCAAATACTCACGTCGTCTCTATTTTATTGAATATATCATATCTGCGCCATGTACTATTCACAGGTACTACTTTCATTTACATTGGCGCCACCATTCCATTTTCTTCCTGGAATGATGCAACGCTCACCTTTGTCCCATGGAAACTTGCCGTGCTGGGGATCTCGATCATGCTTCTGAGAAGGCTGCCCATCGTGATGATGCTCCAGCGAGTCGTGCCAGACCTCAAGACTCATCGCCAGGCCGTCTTTTCAGGCCACTTTGGACCCATCGGTTCGTCGCCTCTTCCGGTTTGTCGGGGCAACCAAACTGACACTAATTCCCATTCGCTACTCCCCTATCATAGGCGTGGGGGCAATCTTCGTCAGCAGCGTAGCGACCTCTAAACTTCCTACACCGCACATACCCCCTCAGACAAGCCTCGACATCCTCGCTTTGAGCGCCCAATCGCTGATCTACCTGCTGGTTCTGTTCTCGGTGACCATCCACGGTCTGTCGATCCCACTCTTCGTGCTTGCCAGGAAGCTCCGCTCTAGTCTGCCAGCGATGACGAGGAGATTGGCCCAGGCCACTGGCTTTGAACCCAGCTGGGCCACACGTACCATTAAAAGAGATAATAAACCTGCTGACAACGAGGATGAGGCGACGTCTCGTTTGGAACTGCAACAGCTTGACAAGCCGTCCAGTATCACATTGCACGGCCCTGCAGCTCTACGCGAATCTACGGAGGGGAGAAGCTTGGATAGACAAGCCACACCGCGGGGGGTTGTTGGGTCACGAGCGAACGCAGCGGATCTTTCTGATTCCCACTATCAACAAGGAAAGCCTCTCGAACTGCTACCATCGCTACCCGTCTCCGCTAGCACTCCCAGCTTTCATGATTGTCCCACGCCCCCGGATCAAACCCGCTTTCTGCGGCCTAGATCCCCATTGGAAACGATGACCGCGGATGACCAAGCTGTGAACAGCTAACTCAAGTGGACCCTCAACTTGGGAACTTGATAGCCTCTGCCCTCCACCCATCATCTTCAGTATTCAAATGGCATTGTTGTGTCTTTATGTGCGGCCTCGAGCGCGGCCATCGGTAGGCCGTCTTGTGGCTAAAGGTGTGCAAAACAGCAGCTCTTATGATGGTGCTCTCTTCTTCACGCTCTCCTTGTCTTCCAATTCGATCCATGCCATCTCACCCGCTTTCAATCACTTATCATCACGTCCGATTTGAGGTTTGCAAGATCATCTACTCCTACTCCAAACAAATTTTCTGGCGCTCTTGATTGTGCACATTGGATACGGCTTTTCCCTCTCTCTCTCTCTTTATCCGCGCATCAGCTAAACATTTTTGTTGCTATGCGTGGCCGGGTTTTTTTTTTTTAAAAAAAATAAAATAAAAGTGACATGGTAAATGCGTGTACACAGTCGTTATATGTACTCTCCAGTCTGCATACTTTTTCTGTGTCGGCATCGTTTCTGTGTGTTGTAGTATCTAGATCTGCACGTGTCAATGCCATTGTAGTACTTCGTTATTAGAAAACTTTTCCTTGTCAACCTCGGTCCTCGGGGACACATCTACACTTCTTTCCTTGCTGTATGTATTTTTTGCTTATCGATTATTTGCCAAAGAAAAAAATGCCACCGCGGGCATCATTGCCACTCAGGTTTTGGGAATGTCACAATCACTTTGTGGTGAGATGAGTCCTGGCCCTCATCATTTTGATTGATTGCCTCAGTTTCAAAAATCAATTTTTGGTGTGTGTTTTCAAAAAAAACTCAGCCTCTGTCACCTCGACCCTATGGCATCGTCAGCTTCTGTGCATGTTGAATCTCCCTGGAGTCAACTGATCAAAGCTGCTTTTCTCTACTAGGATTAAATTAAATTGGCCCTCAGAGCAACTTGGAACTTTTCCATTGAAATGTTAGGGGGGGGGGGGGGGGGGGGGGGGGGGGAGGGCAGAAGATGGCACCTTCTGTTAATTAATTCTTGAGCACTATCCAAGATCTTTAATTGCTGACTCCCCTCTTGCTTGTCTGACATGTACTCTCAGTATTTCAGTGTTATAATGCATGGTCATTGCTTTCCACATGGGCAGCCTGAGTTGGTTGAAAATTTGGAATACAGTTATAATGGTTTTGTTTTCTTTCTTTTGGTGGTGATGGTAAATTTTCAAGAGGAAAGTTTCCACAGTTTGCTCCAACTGACATAACCAAATTGGTTTACCAAAAAATCCAAGAATGCCCTGATTGATAATGGTCAATGTGAGTAAGAGTTGATTGCAACAGGACTTGTTTCTGCCCTTAAATGTCCCCTATCTGTTCCCGCACAAACTCACAAACTCTACTCCACAGTTTGACAGTTTTTTCTGGGATCAACTAACCAGAAACAATTTCATGGAGGTTAATTTTGTCTATGTAAGAGCTGATATGGGGAGGAAAAGGATTTTTGCAATTTATAATTGGCTTGTACCTTTCACATACCTTAGCGAAAATTCTTTTATGATCAATTTGATTCCATTGAGAACCTCAACCAATAAATTTGTTTCTTGGCCATACATATTGTCAATCCAAATCCTTGTGATAAAAATCATGAATTGTTGTAATTTTTGCAGTGTTAATGCAAGCAACACCTCAAACTACAGTGCCTCTCCTGGTCCTCCAGAAAGATCCAAAGCCTCTCTTTTTGATAAAAAAAGGGTTAGGATTGGCTTCCAATGCTCAATTTTCTTTTTTCACACTTGCAGGTCCCACTAGGATGTTTGGAAGAATGAAAAGAGATATATCACTACTACAAAACCAGATACAAAAGAGTTAAAAATAGAAACATTTTTGTCAATTCCAGCAAAATGTTGATTATTTTTTTAACAAAATATGACAAAATATGTCTGGGGGATGCAGAGACTGGGGAAGAATGATTGTGAGAAAAAAGAATGAAAAAATGTGATGGGTTTTTATATTGATAAGTTTTTCAAAGCACCAATGGTAGAAACAGTCAATCAAGCCATTCCAAATTTTGCCAATGGTAGCTGTTGAGGTTGTTCCAGCTTCAGCTTGACCATCATGATGAGCATTGAGCTGAGTTGAAGGCTGAGGTGGTTTGTTCCAGGTTTTTATGCATTGAGCATGATGTGTAAATCACCTGCTTAATAAGCTGGGTTGACAATGACACCCCCTGTCAGCCTCCTAGTCATGCCTTGCAGAACTAGCAAGACTTTAAAATACAGCTAAGGTAAATATACCTTAACTACATATTGACCGCATCTCCCTAAAACAGATGACGGAAGGGGATTAAGAAGCAAGCTTAACAACAAGTCCCTTGCTGCGGAGGGCGCAGTGCATGAATCTCGCAAAGCAAGACCTCCGTCAGGAGGGACTTGTGCCATATGTCCCCCTTTGGCGGAGCCTAGAATCCAGAGTTGGCTGGGTGTTATTTCAAACCATCACAGTTCCTTGCCCTCAAAATTTTTTAGCAAAATTTCAAGCTTGGCATGGAACCTTGCTTCTCACCTCTCATCCCATACAATCTGAGTTCCATAACACCACACCTTGACTGTAAAATAAATTATCAAATTAATTCAAACCTTGAGATTTACTGAAGTTGAGTAACAGAGAGGGTCTGTGCAGGTCTATAGCTAGCAAGCATAGCCCTCACGCAATCTGTGTGCTCAGTACTTGATGTGTTATTCTGAGGGCCCGTGCTCTTAATACAGTGAATAATCTGTAAGTCTGGCACACAAACTTGGTAAGTCTCATGTGCAAAATTTTGCTTGTTTAATATCTCAGAGTGTAAGTGAGGTGGTACATGCAAATAAAAAATACGGGTTTATTGCTTAACATGTTGCGCTGATCAGAAGAAAAACAAAATTGCAGAAGCAAATCAATGAGAGACATATAAGAAGATTAAAAAGTGGCATGAAAAACCCATTCCTCATACGCGAGATTGGGGAGGTACGGTATAAGTCCCTCCTGACGGAGGCTCACTTTGCGAGTTCACCCCCCCCCCCCCTGGGGCCCAAAGTCTTGAGGGACTTTGTTAAGTTCTCTTAAGAAGCAATGTCATGAGAATGTCCATTCCATTTGAAGAAACAAGGAAAAAGCCTTGGAAATTAAACTAGTGAAAGAACCACAGAGTTCCTCAGGAACTCTGCTATAGCTGTTATTCATAGTGCTCATAAAAATAGACTCTTCTTGCTATCAAGAACTTATATACTGCTCTCTCCCTTGAGGAAGAGGCAGATATTTACCAAACCCACTTAGATCACCACCTTTTCGTGGTTGGGGCTCTTAGTATCTTGCCAGTTTCTCTTATCTTCTTATCATCTTACTTACTTACGGCTGACTAGATTATCATCAAGTAAGTTGTTCCCCCTTTTCCTTTCTCTATTTGTACTTCCATCAGATAGAGTGTACACTCTACGGTAGCCTATTATTAGCAGCTATCAGCCCCTCTGCATGAGGCGTGGTTGTTCTCTGGTTTGATACCCTTCAGATAGCTCTGTTGCAGGACTGTAGCCAGGTTTTAGCCTATTGTCTGATTCATTCTAGTCCAGAGACAAGGACTAGTCTGACACCCTCAATTACCCCAACTACCCATGGGTTGGATCTTTCTGGAGAGGCACTGTACAAAAGGGCCTTTTTAGATTAGTATGTTGCTTGTATAACAAGCAACACATCATTTTTCATGGTGATATGAATCTGATGAAACAATATTACTCACTCAGACCAACTAGATAACTTTTTAACTAGTGCCCTTGGAAGGGTATGTGAAATTCCAGAAAATGACTTGAGCCCTTCAAGTGATCATCAATTTTCTTTTAAAATTTGAATTAAGTTGTGCCAGTGCATTGTATGAGTTTCTGAGAATGTTCTTTGTAGATTGCATCCCTCATAGTGGAGGACTTCCCTTGGGATCTGTAGGTTGCTACAGATTCAGATCTAGAGTTACAAATTCTAAATTATTTTACCAAGTTTTGCAGGGTGATGTAATTTTTGCTTTTGAAGCCACACATCTGATTTTGAATCTACAGATCTGACTCTGTAGACCCCTACAGAGTTGAAGGGAAGTCCTCCAGTAATGGGTGGTGTAGTTTCCTTTTCCTCTAGTATTAGCAACAGTTGGTCATTTGTTGATTTTACAGTGAGAGGCAGTGTAGGAGGTTGAGAGTTCACTGAGAGGAAAAATTGCTCAACTGCTGCCAGTTGACGTGCAGGACACTCAAGTTTTACCTATACCTGTACGGTGCCTCACCAGAAAGATCTGGCACATTCTGTTGAAGTCTAGTAGACCAACCAACATGCTTCAAGTCACAAGTCTTGGTTCAGGGGTGCAAAATGGGTTCAAAAGAATGAATCTGAAAATAGAAATCAAATTGAAAACTATTTAAAATTTATAAAATTGATTTCATTTATGGCAGATTTTCAAAAAGTTTTAATATTGTTTGAAAAAATCTGAAAAAAATTGGAGAGTATAGCCTGAGATGTGAGGGAAATGATAATAAATGAAATTTTTTTGCCTAAATGAAATATTGGATCACATTGGTCAGCAAAACAGGGACAAATTTGGAAAATTCAGTGCCTTAACCCCTTTTGGGACTCCCAGATGCCTCACTCCACAGTATCTAAAAAACCCATCAGTAAATTTTTCATTTTTTTTTTTCATTTTTTTTTCATTCTTTTCAGATGTCCAGCTGTGGTATAGAATTTTACAAGTTATATTTTGCAAGGCTTAAGCCCTGCAAATGCAATGCCTAGTAATATTCATTGTACATGGTGCTAATCATGAATTTTACAGGGCTTTTCTTGCTCCCCTAGCCTTGTAAAAGGAAGCCTTGAAAAAAAAACCAATGTAAAAACAGCCAACAGAACTATGCACTCCAATTTTACCAAGCATTTTTTGCATTTCATGAGCCTTGCAAAGAAAAAGAAGAGCAAAACTAGAATAGGGTCACAGGGAAGCAAAAAAGCAAGGCTTGAAGCCAACACGCTATAGCCTTGCAAAAAATCCCCCTCTGAAATTTCCAGATATCTGGATGAGATCATGAAAATTACAAGCCATGTCCCAATTTCATCCAGAATAATCTCATCCCATAGAGATCAATCAAACCACCCCAACATTTTGCTGCATTGGTACCCACCACCTGCAGCCTCTGGTAGCTGCTGATGGGGAGTCAAATGATACACACCTTGCAGATGACCTCCGTGACCGGTCATTGGGGTGCTAACTCCTCAACTGACCGGTCATTGGAGTTTTACCACCCCAATGACTGGTCATGGAGGTGTTTGAACCTCCATGGCTGGTCATTGAGGTGTACAAACCCCCATGGGTCATCAAGGCTTACACACCTCCATGACCAGTCATCAAGGTGTACACACCCCCATGACCAGTCATCAAGGTTTACACACCTCCATGACCAGTCATCAAGGTGTTGACACCTCCATGACCGGTCATTGAGGTGTGTACACCTCCATGACCAGTCATTGAGGTTTAAACACCTCCATGACCGGTCATTGAGGTGTTGACACCTTGATGACTGGTCATTGAGGTGTTGACACCTTGATGACTGGTCATCAAGGCGTCACCACCTTGATGACTGGTCATCCAGGCGTCACCACCTTGATGACTGGTCATCCAGGCGTTGACACCTTGATGACTGGTCATGGAGGTGTGTAAACCTTGATGACTGGTCATGGAGGTGTGTAAACCTCGATGACTGGTCATGGAGGTGTGTAAACCTCAATGACCGTGACTGGTCATGGAGGTGTCAACACCTCAATGACCATGACAGGTCATAGCTGAGGTCTTGACACCTCAATGACCGGTCATTGAGGCATTGACACCTTGATGACCGGTCATGGAGGTGCCAACACCTCGATGACCATGACCGGTCATGGAGGTGCCAACACCTCGATGACCATGACCGGTCATGGAGGTCTTGACACCTCAATGACCGGTCATCAAGGTGTCAACATCTCAATGACCCTGACAGTTCATCAATGTGTCAACAACTCAAGGACCCTGACCGGTCATGGTCAACACCCCGATGATTGGTCATCTAAGTGTAATTGACACCTCTGACCAGCCGTGGGGGTGTCAACACCTTGATGACCAGTCATCTCCAGTCATGGAGGTGTTGACACCTTGATGACTGGTTCAATGACAGGTCATGGAGGTGTTGACACACCAATGACTTTGGGTCATCAAGGTGGTGACACCTCCATGACCTGTGCGTCCTTGACCCCTTAGAGGCTGCTGGTGGGGGTTACCAAGAAATAGCGTGTAAGCGTGTAGCTTTGTATGTTGTGCAAATTCTGCAACCGAGCTATGGAAAATTCAGAACCACAAGCCAAGCACAATAATTTTACATGTATGCATTGGCTTATAATGCCAGAGCCCTGTATTTTTAGTTACATGCCAGCTGGAACAGAATATTGTGGGGTAGTGTGACATGGTGTGCAAATACAGCAGTGTAAATTTCTGTTCCAGGACTGCATGGGAAAAAAGAACACACATTTTTTGCAAGGCTTTCATTTACAAGGCTACCTTTGCAAGAGAAGCCCTGTAAAATTGCCATTCCTGACCCATCTCAGTAATTTTGCAAGGCATCCCTTTTGCAAGGCTTATGACTTGTAAAAAATGACTTGTAAATTTCTCCTACCCCATATTAAAGGTTTTTGAAAATCTGCCATAACTGAAATCAATTTTATAAATTTCAAATTGTTTTCATTTTGATTTATTTTTTCAGATTCATTCTTTTGAACACATTTTGTACCCCTGAACCAGGACTTGTGACTTGAAGTATTTTGGTTGGTCTACTAGACTTCATCAAAATGCGCCAGATATTTCTGGCAAGGCACTGTACTCCCCTCTTTTTGGTCTCCCAATGCAGCCTTCTTAGCCCACTGCTGAGTTCTAAAATATCTCTGGTATATATCTTAATCTGTGCCCCTGTCAGGGTAGTAGTACTCTAAAGTGTACTACTCTGAATGACAATCCCGGAGGATATCTGCTCAACAGATACCTATCTGGAGATAACCACACCTTGCTCTGAGGGGCTGATAGATTGCAGGTCTACCATAGAGTCAAAACTCTAACTAAAGCTTGAGACAAGAGAGAAAAGAAAAGATAGACTTACTGATGCAATAAGAGTAAGTCTATCAGATAGAATAGGTAAAAAAGGATAGAGAAATAATGAGATAAAGGCCCCAATCACAATACTCTGGTTGTAATGATAGTTGGGTGTTGTAATCTGTTCCTTTCCAAATGGAAGGAATCTAGTTTATGTATCATCAGCTGGCTCTGAGTTATATGGTTGGCTGAGGTCCTAGCGCTTGGTGTTCTCACAAGTATCTCCTCAAGATCTTACAACACTCTTTTAGGATAGTTTTTACTTCTGATTGAGCCAAGGGGCCCGGATGGCCTAGCAGTAACCATCACCCACGGAAGCTTGGTGTCTCCCACGTGAGGCATAGTTTACATTAGAGAATGGACAGAGTCCGGTATTCAAATCCTGGCAAGCCCAACCCCTGACCGCTACCCCTTCCAACCTTGGACAACTACACATGCCCTTTCATCTTTGCAAACCATTTATTAGTTGTTCACTTTATAAAACCCCTTGGCCCACCTAGCTCTGCTTCTCAATTTCAATACCTGTTAAAGAAAGCATTGTGAACAAACCTAGAATAGTACTAATCTAGCCAGAATGTTAGCAAAAATCCACCCTCAGCTATATGTATGTACATACAATTACAAAGATACTTGAAGATGCATAGTGCGCAATGTCAAATCAAATCTACACTTAAAAAAAAAAAAAAGGAGCCAAGCTCTTTCTTAATCTGAAATGAATGTACATGAATTCTTATGCATTGGTAGCAAAGAGAGATGGGTGAATCTCTCTTTTCATGTTACACTTTGTAACGTTACACATTGTCAGTTTATTGGTTACTGCGCAGCAGAGCCACTAGGCTGACAGCCCCTCATTAGTCAGACCTGAGATTGTTGGTTAAGCAGGCAAGTCCACAGTTTGAGAAAACAAGCAGGCCTCAACCACTGGCCCAGACAAACTTTACACACCATACTATGAAGTGCCAGTGGTCTGCAGTGAGCACAGGTAGAGTAGTGGGAACAAGGAAAAGTCTCAAGAGGAGTGAAACAACAATCACCTAATCGTGATACAAGAAGAGACTGGATGAGTGGGGGAGGAAAGTAAGAAGAGGAAACAACAGAGATCAGGAGGAAGCTAACTACAACTGAGGGAACCTAATCAGATAAGAGAAACAAGCTTCCAACATGATACACCTCTCCTGAAACCTAACCTCATTGGATATCCACACAAGATTTGAGCTTTTCTGTCACTTTCTCAATTGCTGCTGATCACTGGTGTTCCTCAAGAAGCAAGATTTGAGGCTATTGAAGTCACAGAAGCTGATATGAGCTTCTGCATACTGATCTCTTGTTCTCCATTTATGTTTCACAATGATTAGAAACACTTGTTTGGTGGACTGTAACACAAAAACAAAAATTTGAAAGCATTTCTACCTAAAAATACATCAATTGTGTTTTTTACTTTGTAGGATTTGAACTATGTTTGCAATGTTCACACCATTATTCATGATTGCAGAATGCCATAATAGAGATTTTGAGCCAATGTGCCAAATGATGGACGTGAAGGAGAAAAAAACAGAATGAGTAGACTACTAAGCACCTGATTATGGTGTGTGATGATGATGACAGGGATGAGTGAGGAAAAATGAAATAGGTTGATACAAGTAACAGGAGGGTAGAAAACTTCTATATACAGAGTTCAGCGCCCTCCGGCATTTAAACTCTAACTGTCATTGGTTCTCTATAAAAGGTCGTTTGAGCTTCACTGATTCGTGCTTCCGATTCCTTGGCGTGAATGTGTTCCAGCTTCCAGCCCGGCGTCTTGGGGTATCGAAATCGATTGGAAAGGCGACACCGCGCTCACCTGCGGTAGTATGGGAGAGACCGCTGTCGACTGAAACGGGTCAAGTTCCTCGAATTGGAGGGCACCACTTCTATAGATCGTTGTGGAATATCGAGGGGAGGTCACATCCCGTGGTTGATTATCGGATGCACTCACTCCGTTTGGACGTTGTGACGTGCTTTGTCGATAAGAGGATGTGCTACGTCGATACTGTCCGAAACTAGGCCGATTATTCGAAGAAACTGACCCGCTTCTTCTGATTGAGCTCGCCCGAGAGTGTATTTCTTTAGTGACTGTAAAGAAGGGTATAGAAAGCCCATGAATGAAAACAGAAAAGAAGATTACTAGATAGACAATCGGCTGTATCGTCAACGCAAGGACGTCGAGACTGGATTTTGCTGGAATTTGAGGTTCAGGAAGTTTTCTGACTGCCAGAAAGCTAATGAATAGCCCACTGACACCTATAAGCCAGGAAAGAAGGCAAGTAGATTTAGCTGTAGGGGTCCATGTAGCTTAGATATGAAGTGCACAAACCGACTGGACCAAAATGAGCGCAGAATAAGGCTTCTCTATCTGTTTTCAGCTCCGGCATCAGCCTCCGCAAGAGGAGCATTATTGGCATTCTCCGGAGCAAAAGGATGGCCAGCGCTAGTAAAACCATTTTCCAAGGTACCAAGGTCAAGATGGCATCGTTCCATGCTTTGAACGGAATTGTGGCCCCAACGTAAATGAAAGCAAAAACTTCATCCACGAGTAAAAAAAGATACAGATTAGTACGCCGAACACTTGTTGATGATTCAGTGTTCCCTTGGATAGAAATTTTACATAACCGACTAACTGTTGACTAAGTGGGAAACAATTTCCGAAAAGTTGGACGCTTCAATCTCTTCAGAAAGATGGCCACCCCATCCAAAAGCAGTCCCGCAAGCAAAAGCAGCGACGATATCTTCGGTTCCGGCCAGAATGCAGACACCGGCAGTCAGAAGTGCCAAAGAGATGTACATAGGAACCATCGATTCGTTGTCCATTAGTAAACGTCGTTTACAAAACCTGAGTAGAATTCGGGCAAAGAATCCTATGACAGCTCCCATGATTATTGCTAATAGAATGTGATAGAGGAGGATCAATATGGCCTAGAGTATAATCAGACCGGAGGATATTCATGAAATGTCAGGCATAAAAGCGAGGCACGCATTGATGGAAATGCATATTAGACATACCCAACTACCGATGGCATGTCCAACTGAGTGATCTTTCGACCTCAACAGAATGAACATAGCCAAGTATAAAAATAGGATAGCAATCCCATCATTGGTCCCAGCCTCAGCCTGTAGCAAATGCCTCAAGTGAGCGGGAACGTGATTTTTCGCATAGTTTCCCTTCCCGACGACGGATGTAGCAAGGAGAATATCAGTTGGGCAGATGCAAGCGGAAATGACCAGGGCCTCAAGATACGTGAGGGAAGGAACGAAGATTAGGATGAATGCGCCAGCGATAAACCAACCGGCCAACATCACTGGTCCAAGTAAGCAAAGCATGGTACGCCAATGCCGTAGAAGGTAGGCAGGTGGTAATTCGACTCCGACTGAAAATACGTCAAGGGCGACGATAATCCTGGTAACCTCGAGGCTAACTTCAGCAAAGTCTTGACCTTTATTCCAGGAACGTGGATCGAAGACCCCTGCGACATGCGGCCCAAGCAGGATCCCGAAGGTCACAGCGAGCATAGCTTCCCCCAGATGTAGTTTCGATCGAATGAAGGAGGAGAAAGCCCCATAACACAATATAAAAGCTGGAATAAGAGCCATTGCTAGGTATACTGGGCGTAACTTGACGTAGAGCGTGCAAAAAGGTAATAAATTCCGGAATGAAAATGTCAATGATCATAACGTTGGAATTTTGGGTTTTCTCGGGATGACTTTGAAAAAGATGCAGATAGTGGGTCTTACATCCACAAATATCTTATAGAGACTCTTGTGGGCATCTTTCACGGAGGTATACTTTGACGCAGATATGCTGTTATTGTAAACTATGTTGGGGTCAACAAAGTTTCTTCGAGAAAGGCTTCTAGATACGTTGAATTTCAATCCCTCATTTCCGGCCAAATGTGTGGTTGATAACAAGGCATGAGGTTGGTATTGAAGTAATTGTTGTCGCCTGAGGGCGGCTATGGGTGAAAGGTTCTGCTCCGAGTTGAGCCAAGTGGGAGGAAGCACTTGATTATCTGCCAACGAGATTGTGGGTGATGATTTGCTGATCCAAACATGTACAGATAAACAGTAAAATACAAAATTGAAAACCAACCATCCCTTTCGAGGGACCCCAAAATGCATCAGGATGAGTTAATTATACTGATGTTGCGCCACCGAGGAGAAGCCTTGACCAGGTGTGCTGATTTGTGTAAAAAGTTAAACGAGAAACGATAAATCACCAAGTGCCGAATGTGTGGAGGAATTATATGCCCACTGTTAGTTCAGGATCAAAACTGTTTCTTGCTGGAGCCAATAAAAGAAGTGATTTTGAATGGCGGTGACTAACGATACGAATTGGATTTCGGCCAAATCCTTGAATACACGCAGATAAGTGATTTGCGGCTTGCGAGTAAAGTAGATTATTTTTGTGAACTTTCCGGTTGATGCAGCTTTTATTTTGGAGACTAACGTCCGGTTTCTGTTGCCCCGCGTTGGGTCGTTGGAGAATTTATATTCGAGAAAGCCAGGTTGAGAACGCCCTTTGTAACGAAATCTGTGGGCGAGTTAAGCCGGGAATCGGAACGAATGGCGCTTACCCTGAGAGTAGGTGCCGACTGGGATACCTAGGTTATATAAACCCGAAAGTCTCGAGGAGTGACTGATAAGCTTCATTCTTCGTCTGTGGTAGTCTAAGACGGTCTCAGACCATCTTTGGCAACACAATCCAGCTCAGTTACATCATACAGGATCCCGGACTACACTAGAAGAATTCCAGGTTGAGATTTTCCATGGTTTAAACCAGGTCGCATTTCAGGAACCCAACTTCAGGAAAAAAAGTACCTGCATTTACCTAACCTAACTGCAGAGCTGAATTCCTATGTGCTCAAAGCGGCTTTGCCAAACAGCGTGCAGACCTTGCAGAAAGATGATTTTTTCAATCGGTTAATTTGATTTTCTCTCCTCCTCATCCCAAAATATCATTCTGAGGCTAAAAATTTGCACAGGATTCGGCCGAGCATTTCCTCTCTACCAAGGCCTCTGCTGGGGTACAATTCTGGAAAACTGCCCATAGTATCAATCTAAATCGGTTCCTCAAGACATTGAGATTTCTGGTCCATAGGATGCTTCAAATTGTCTGGAGAATATGTTTAGAGATGAAGCTTCTCAAGGGTAAAAACGGCGGCTTATCGATCAAGTTAGGTCATGGGGTATGTCGAACATCGAATTGGCGAGACTTGATACAACATTGGATGGATGATTACGAAGGGCCTTGCAAAGGACTCGAATTCATCAGAGATGCGTTTTTACTGGCAACTTGCAAAGGTGGAGAGAAAGTTAAAGGGCAAATATACGAACTTACTTGGATCAATTGACCCTTGAATGGGTCAGTTAAAGCAGATGGGGTTCGTGCATAGATATCAATCCCAGCAGGGGTGAACAAGGTCTGGCGGAAAAAGGTGATCACCCAATCGGGACCTGACGCATGCCGGCCACCATCATCGTTTCTCAAAGATGATAAACTATACCCAATCACCTTCCAGTCACTACTCAGGAGCTTCATGATCCCTTTCCCTCGCCACCTCCACTCTACTGATTGGTCTGCACCATGGAGCTCAAGCTTGGGGCGGTCGATGCCTTCCAGTCTCTTTCGTTTCGAGTTGGGAGGGTCTGTCAGATTTGAGTGATACTCTACCAAACTGATTCCCAGGATAAGTTTACATATCCCGATGATTGATAATCGGAGGAAGAAGAAAGTGTCGAATACCAGGTAGAGCGAAAGACTGAAGCTTACTCATAAAGTACATTGGATGGTTCATTATCCAGATTTGAATAGCTGATGGTGACATTTTTCTTATTTTTCCAAAATGGTAGCGAACTTGAGATTACAAACCAGGTTTGATTAGTGAATCTATCAGTAGGAAAATTATTCCATTTGAATTTGTCGTCTGTTTCATTCTGCTTAGTATCTTGATTCTGCTGAGAGTTCAGGCTAGCGAGTTCGATTGAAATTGAGGGAGAGGAGGTAAGATTTCCTTTCAAATCTGGACAATAATCGGAGCTGGAAGGTGCAGTGGGAGGATTATTTGAGGTCCCATGGGACCAAAATGGATGTTCCCACCAGTTTCCGGGAAGGGGTACCGCAGAGACCTTTCCCCTCGGTTGCAGGATCGACGACTTGTCCTCACCTGCCGGAACAAGATACCACAGCGTTGAGACGTGATTTGATTTGAGGTATTCAAAACTCTTATTGTAGTTCAGTCCTACTCGATCCAAGCCATGTGAATCATCAGACAGAGTCAATCTGCCACCTAATGAGATGATCAACTGATCAAGAATACACGCTTCTAGTAAGTAGGGTTCGACTGCAGTTGGATTCTTTTTTTTTAAAAAAAGGGAAGCTCACTTTTAATATTGGTTGACTGGGATATGGTGTTGACCACCCTTTCCTGATTGAGGCCGAGTTGACTTCAATAAGAGCTCCATAAGAGATTGCAAGTTTGATGTTGCGTTCAATTTTAGCCCATACGGTCGGTTCAGCTTGAAGATTGAGATCGGGATTGAAGAGCAAACAGAGGTCAAAGTGGCCAATCACCTCGGGTCGGTATCTATCTATTAATTTATATTGAGCATCAAAGTATCGCTCGCAGAGACTATAGATAGGTTGGCCCGTTGATTCTAGAGATAGCACGGCTTGGTCGAACAAGGGCTTGTCGAAGTCGATTGGGATTTGGTTTACATGGTGGACGCTACCGACCAGATAATCCAAGTTATCTTGATGACGAGAGAGGGTGCGGTCGAGTAGGTCGAAGGTATTCGACTGATCGATGAGCTCGGTCTCGACTCCAACCAGCAGACTGATCTTGGGAGAATAGAGTAGCTTGAGCCGACAAGCTTCAGCTATAAAGCGGTCAAATTGCTCGGCAAGTTCGGATGGATCGAGTTCGCTCTGGGAAGGGACAGCATCTCATCAGCTGGAAGTCACAGAGAGAGAGAGGGAGAGCGAGATGGAAACGAACCTCTTCGGGATAGAGGTCTTGCGGTCGGTCTCGTGGCATGTGCTCGGTGAGGCCATAGCTGATGAACCCGCGCTCTACTGCAGTCTGTATGACCGATTCCAGCGTGTCCGTGGCATGTTTGCAGAACTGGCCAGAGTGGGAGTGCAGACTGATGGGCATGGGCTTGGGAATGCGGGGGCTGATGTTGTTGCGGTCAACAACAAGCAGTAGTACTGAGATGGGCAAGTAAAAGTGGGAAGTTCCTCAATCTCCAACTGCATGGTACAACATATTTATTTATGACTACATAGGATGGTCAACAGGATGTCCATCATCTCCACAACAGAACAGAATAGGACAGAACAGAACAGAGCTGTATTCCACACAACAACAGACCAAAACAGAACACATCAAAACACTATACATATTTATTTAGTTGTCCTTCTGAAGGGTCTGCAGAGCAGACTCTCCGAGCATTACCTTGGTATGTGTGTATCACGACTACTGGCATAGAATGACAAACGTTACATACACAGGATGGCCATCATCATTAAAACACAACTGAATTTCATACAACAAACCATTAAAACAGGACCGATAGAAACGTTCATCTTTCCGAAGCGTCTGCAAAGCTGACTCTCCGAGAATTGTTTCCTCGAGAGTCTGTTCCACGTCTCCGAATTGGCGGGCGTTCCGCCTCGTCTGAACAGCTGGGGGATGGAGCTCTTGAGTATTCACCGCTAGAGCGAGACTTTCTGTTCTCTCTAGCATCACCGTGGGCATCATTGGGAAACTGGGAATACCGCTTCAACAATCCATGCGGAACAGGTTTCTGCTCTCTCACTGCTCTGGTTGACCCTTCAACATGTCTAAGAGCCGGAAACGGTTTTCGGTTACGAGGTGAGCCGAATGACGATCCGGATCGGCTGGATGGTGACAAGCTTCTCGAGGGAGATCTTGCAGAACGCGGCTTCTGTTGGCTCGACACGCCTACACACTCTCGCCCGACTCTTTCCACGCCTCTCGATTCGGTACGACCACGGCTAGCCCCTTGCCGCGACCTCGGGGTATATCTCCTGGGTCGTAGCGCGAGGTATTTCGGCTGAGGACGAAGACCTTTAACGCGTCGAGTCTTCACGGTTTCATGATCCTCGTCCACCCATTCACTACATCCTGATTCTCTATCATCCACTGATCGCGTCGGGAATGGTGCTACTTTCACTTGTGCATCAACGGCTGAACCTGATATCCCCTTTCTCTGATTCAAGTTTCCCTCCGAACACTGGCAGGTGACAGGCACAAACAGTTCTTAGCATCCGGAACATTGTGATTGAAATGATGTGAGGCGTACCATTTTCTCTTCTTTCCCATGATCCATTCGACGATTTCCATTCGAGCCTATGTGAAGCCGTTGATAAGATTCAATCACAATGAATCTCTAATGGCATTAAATGAACTTGCCACTCACTTAATCCTGCAGCAGGCTGAGAATGACCTGAAGAAATGATTGGGACGCTTGTATCAATCGGTAGTACGCTTGGATCGCCCGTTCCTTTCAAGTCGCACGATGTTAGGGGATCAGATGGCCGGGTGAATTGCGGTGGATCGGGTACCTTCTCGACTGATGCTGGCTGCAGGCGCCAAACCTCCAGTTCTTTTCCATCGTCGCGCTCAATAATTAGCTTTGAAGAGAATTGGATCCATCAGGCTGAATCCTCGAGATCAAGCCTCAAAGAGGGTACATACGTGTTTCCCACATTTATACATCCTGCTTCCATCGGGGTTGTCGACCGGGTGAGAATCAATCCAATCACGACCCGTCTTCTCTTCATCCTCAAGGAGCGGGCGCTTCTCTTGCTTTTTATGTGATTCTTTATCCATCCCCACTTCGAAATCTTCCTCCACTTCAACCTGGGTGCTCTGACTGACACTCTTTGAATGATGGTAGTGCGCTCGGGAATTGATAGTGGGAGTAGGCGAGGGAGGTGGTATAGCTGTCAGGGACTGTGGTTCGTCGTGCAAGGTTATGCCAGTCTGGGTCATGTTGATGGAATCGAATCGAGAGAGACTATTGGCTCGACCGGAACGAACGCTTCCTGTGAATGTTCCACTTCTTCTCAAGGAATTCACTCGGGATCCAAAATTCTTGCCAAGACTGAAGAAGGGTACAGAAAGACCATGGATAAAGACAGAAAAACAGAGAAGTAGATACATGATTGGCTGAATAGTCAATGCAAGTACGTCCAGACTTGTCCGAGGTGGTATTTGAGGTGTAGGGAGCTTCTCCGTGGCCAAAATAGCAATGAAGAGTCCACTGACCCCTAAAAAACCCGACAAGAAAGGGATTCATATTGAATAAGCAGTGATAGTAAAAGAAGCCGTAAGGAGGACTTGCCTATGGGACCAAAATGTCCACAAAATAACGCCTCTCTATTTGTTTTCAGGTCGGGAATCAACTTGCGTAAAAAGAGTACCACCGGAAGTCTTCGAAGAAGAAGAATAGATAGCGCCAGCAAAACCATTTTCCAAGCTGTAAACATCACGACTGAATTGTTCCATAGCTCAAAGGGGATCGTCGCGCCCACGTAGATGAAGACAGTATCTACATGAGGAAAAACGAAGGAGATGTGATCAGAAGTAGGTCAGCATATACGTATTGAATATTCAGTGAGGCCAGCGAGGAATTCACTGACTGTTAACCAAGTGGGAAAGGATTGCTGAAAAATTGGTAACCTCGATAGCTTCTGAAAAATAACCATCCCAAGCAAAAGCGACACCGCAAGCGAAAGAGGCGACAATGTCATCCGTTCCCGCTAAGATTGCGACCCCGGCCGTCAGGAGGGCAAGAGCGATGTAGAGGGCGACCATCGTCGATTCCTTGTCGATCAGCATACGACGCTTCGAAAATTTGAGCATTTTCCGCGCGATGATTCCAATAACAGCTCCCATAATTATCCCCAACACTACGTGATACAAGAGACCAAGCAAGAACTAAATTTATCGAACCCGGTTTCACATAAGTTAACAGCCAACCCAATTCTCGGTATACTTCATTGCGGGAAAACAAAAGCCGCACTAACCCATCTTCCAATGGCAACCCCCACTGAATCTTGATCCCTTATAACAAGAAACAAGGCCAGGTAAAGGAGAATCATACCCATGCCATCATTCGCGCCAGCCTCGGCATGGAGCATGTGTTGAAGGTGAGACGGGACGTGCTTTTGAGCATATCTTCCCTTACCGAGCACAGATGAAGCGAGCAGGATATCGGTTGGACAGACGCAAGCGGCAATGACCAAAGCCTCCAGGTACGATAAGGAAGAAACCAAGGCGAAAATCAATCCGCCACTAATAAACCAACCGGCTAGCACCACTGGTATGAGAAGAACAGTCATAGTCCGCCAATGTCGCAATAGGTACGCTGGTGGCAATTCAACACCGGCTGAGAAGACGTCTAAGGCCACAATGATCCGCGTAACCTCAAGTGTCACCTCGTTAAAGCTGGCACCGTTCGACCATGAGCGCGGATCGAAAAGATCAGTTACGTACGGCCCGAGCACGATTCCAAACATGACAGCAAGCATAGCTTCCCCAAGATATAATTTCTCTTTCAGAAATGACGATATTGAACCATAGCAGATTATAAAGGCTGGAATGAGCGCTATCGCTAGGTATACATCATTCACCTTTGTTCAAGAGAGGAGAAGCACGGGGGTATTGAAGGTTAAGCGGATACGTTCGGTAGGAAAGAATCAAACCAGTTTTTAACAATAACTAGGATGCAACTGAGCAAATGCGAAGAAGAACTAACCTGTGTGGAAATCTTGTTCATTTTCTTGTTGGCGGAAGCCAATCCGGCACCCGTCCCAGTCTTCAGACCATTGGCCAAGGCGATGTCTTTGTCGCCTTTAGCTCTCGCATTGAGTTGGGGAGCGTGTTGTTGACTTGGGAGGGAGCGTGGTGCATGTAGCGGAGTAAGGGCGTTGCGTCGTGTAACAAGGTTCGCAGAAGGGTTATCCTCCGGATTGAACCCCCTGGAAGCAAGGGTTCGCTCTTCGAAAATTGAACCCGTCGGGGATGGGTGGGACAGAAATGTATTCATGCACAAGCACAAGAATATCATAACCTGCCGATCTGAATGACGGATGCTGAGGCGCATGTTGAGACCGTTGGGCTTCGTTTCGCAAGACACTAATTGATACCCCGGTTCAAGTTATTGATTGTCTCAACAGTCTACCAAATTGCTGATTTTGTAAATGCCAATGGATACTCCTCCAATTTCAAACTTGTCCGAAGTCGGAAATTGTATAAGTCCTGGATAGAAAATGTTACCAAGTTTATAACGTGGTTTGCCGCGGTCCTCACTGAGTTGCTGGTTGGGGAAGGTGGTGTGCCAGAATTAAGAGGGCTTAAGAAGGGGGCCGTAGCTTAATCGTCGAGCAAGAATTGAAAGACAAGAAAGAAATAAAAGCAATAAAAGCGTAAGGTAGGCCGTTATTTATACGAGTGTGAGTCCCAGTTTCTGCTATAGCAGATCAGCTCACAATACAAGCAGTTGTATCCGCTGGAAATTTGGCGTTCCGCGGTTCAGGTGGGAGTGGCAAGCTGTTCGGGTTTGTTTGTTTGCGTATCAACAAGATGGAGAGGGGAATTGCACAAGGGGGCAGGTTATCGGCCGTAAGGTAAGGTGAGGGCTATGCCTTCTTATAAATAGGTCAAGCTAATTCAGCACCGCATCCAAAGATCAGGCTGGGTAAATAGGATAATAGGCCGATGAAAAACTTGTGCCGGATACCGGGAGAGACAGACTCAAAGGTGAAGCCTGACTAATATGTATGGCTGAAGGGGTGCTCTATCCCGTCGATGCGATGCCGCCATCGCAAACGGAGTTCCGAGTCTCCGACAACAGATGTCCTCCACCCATCGTGAGATCCCGTGGAACACTTTTCAAGACTTCTCAGGCGGGTGTCGAGGGAGACTTGCTCGCTCCGATCCAAGGCACGCCCAATATTCATTATGATCCTCTTTTGCTGGATTGGTGCACCTTGCAATTTGACGTAGTGGACGACATCTGTTTGGCCCGTTCTAAAAAGGCTCTTTAGCCTGGTCCAGCACGTCCAATCAATTCATCAATGGGGGAATAAAAGCGTATTTATGTAAATTCATCTCGGCGAAGAATTGGATTCACATTCAACTTGTCGAACAAATGAGAAGGGATGGTACCAACCTGTGCCGACTCCCAAGGACGCAGATTGGTGCAGCACTCTGACAAAGAGGTAATTATGAAGTACATACCTTGGAAACGAATTTTATTACATCAAAGCTAGTTAAAGTTAAGCGTGCAAGAAAGCAAAGAAAAATTTCTAGCATCCTTCTTCGACTAGAGCAGAGACTATTATAACCTCTTCTTCCCACACAGGTGTGCTGTACTTGAGCCAAGTTTCGTAGGGTATATGTATGGCCAAAGTCCAGAGCTCCATGATCACCCATTTTGGGTTCCAGCTTGCAATTCCCGACTGACGCACCATGTCAAATCCCAAAGACACCTTTCATGTCTGAGAACTAAAATGCCATACCCCCCCAAAAAACATTGGATGGTTAACCGAGAGATGACTCTTTTCCGGCACTTAAATACAGTTGCTGTGTGGTGTAGGTGATCTGAAAGTAACAAAATGATACATATTCATGATCAGTTAATGGAGCGTGCCAGCGAGTGACACGCGGTAGCAGACATGGCCTCGTCCATCATTCTAATGTCACATCGATCTCCGACTGCGCTGGCCAGTCAGTCCGAGTTCAACGCCATCATTGACTTCAGATTCTTGAAGCCGTGACGGTGTACCACCTATTTTGTGCAAAGGACGGCCGAGATTGCTATCTTGCGCTCATACAATATCGTCCCGCTACTCGACTTGCAATTTTTCTGTTAGAATTTTGAGCATTAATCCAACTTGACCCCTCTGTATTTCCGAGGTGGTCTTGTCCCGAAGGGACCCTCCCGTTCGGCGGAATGCGCTAGGTAGTTGACTACTCGGCCGCACGGAGGTTGGGGCGTGAGTTAGAGCATCAGCATTTTCCAAATCATGTTCCCTCATTTTTCCATAGCTAGTTTACAGAGGAAGTGAGTTGTTGTCTTCAGAATGCATGAACATAGTTGACATACTTCTGAGATTTATCTGAGTGTGAAATGCCAACTAATGCGAAGATGTATTGTTTTGGGCCTCTGCATATTGTCTAATTAATTTTGATTTCTTCATTGATACCAAAAAGGCGCCGCAGATTGCTCTAAAAGGAAGAGATAAGGATCTAAAAACTATGTTGTGTGCGTGTAAGCGTTGACCAATTGGTTGGATAGAAGTGCTTTCAAGCTGTGTGGATATCGTGGACAATAAATGTAGCCATGTTCTAGTGTAAGACAAGTTCAACAAATGAGGAGCTTCTTGTACAGTACCGGATGAGCATGCCAGAAAGCAATAACAAGGGAGGGGACATGATTATAGAATTTTGCTATCCTGAGGATTGTAGACACGCAAGAAGTAAACATCGCATTCAACCAATTAAAATATTTATGAAAACACACAGATAAAGAGAAAGCACAGATATGGCAGAAGACCCACGGCACGAACAAACAAACAAACTGAAAAAGGGGTACAGATTTGACAACTGGGCTGTCCATTTGATCAGCCACAGGATACAGACGAAAGCGCAAAGAAAAAGGTTACAGATAGTATTATTCAAAAATGAGAGTACAATGCGTTGTGAAGTGTGATGAAAATGTTATGCTTGACGGGACCTGAGGTAATGTAACGGTGGAGAGAGAGAGCGAGAGATAGAGAGAGATGTGCGAGATTATATACCCCTGATTTTTTTATGATTTCTGAAATAGACGTTTTCAAAAAGTGAAAGGAGCAACTAGTCGTATTGAGAATATGGTCGCCAGCATGGAAGGCTCTAAATGGTCGTGGAGCTGCTAGTAGTGATGATTAAAAGGAGAGGCGGCCTACTAAAGCCCGCCCGACCAGTTATGGTCCGAGTTTTCTAGCAGGTAATGCTTACTGTCCGTCTCGCCGCCTGAATTGTCCTCATGAAGATAAGCCGATGACAGGCCGACACCATCGCAGTTCTCAGACTCGCCGTATGGGGAAACGGATGGCTGCATGTTCAATGATGGGGCGGAGTTGGAGGGATAATTTGAGCCGGAGCCATACTGTTCTTCGCCAGAACCCAACGCTCGAGGATCGTAAGGTTGGGAAAGGACCAAGGGTTCGAGAAATCGTGCGTCATTGATGGGTGCGTTTGAGCTATTCCCGTTTCGAGCTGAATCTAAAGGGGCGCTCCTGATCCCAGGCGAGGTTTGGGAAACCGGAGGCCAAGTGGGCGTTGCAATGACAGGGCCATCAGAGGCTGGTCTACTATGGAAGGTGTTACTATCCGAAGGTAAGTGCGAATAGCCATTGCCGCTTCCTGGAGTTGCAGTGGAGAGGGGAAAGGAGGAAAGGCCTCGGGTAGACAACGAACTGGCCCCTAAAGGAGATGAGGTTTGGAAGAGGCTTCTGGGATTAGCCACAATCCAATCCGCCGGGATTTCACGCGATGGAGCCATGGCCGAATTGGGCGCAGTAACGGCAGGACTTGCTGGTAATTCGTTTGTCGAGGCATTTGGGCCGGGTGACCATGGCTGTGACTTGAATGGGTGGTGACTGACTCCTAGATGCTGAACGGGTGAGTCAGAGGCTGCTCGTTTAGTCTGATCTGAAAAGCCGACGGACTGCGGCGTCTGCTTGTTGGTCACATTGGTTGAAGTAGACTGGGGGGACACGGAGTGAGGTTGCGAGATGCCGTAAGGCGGGTGAGCGCGCCGAGACATGTCACCACCGTTGTGCACGTAATAAGAGGAATTGTAGGATATAGCATTGACATTCGGTGCTGGAGAGGCTCTTGGACCCGTCCGAATGGTAGCCATGTTGGAATGTTGTCCGTTTGTTCTGTTCATCCCATAATTTGCCGACGCGCCTGATAAGGTACCGGGCATAAGAGCACCATAACGCTAGGTGTGGTATTGTTTGAGCAGAGAGGTAGAACCATATATATTAGGACACTATGGATGTGAGATTGATGGCAGCAATCATATACTGGTTTGCGAAGTAAACGTACCAGACAGTTTTGAATGTATGCTTCGCCAGCTGGCTCAGAGATTAAGGGCTTCAGCTTGGCTACAGAGAGTATTGGTAGGTCAGCTCCATCCTGATGATAAGCAGATGTGAGAGGGAGCTATGAGCTTACTGGTCGCATACGTGAATGCTTGCGGCTCAGAATCTTTGGGAGCCACAATCAGCATCACTTCGCATCCTGTCAAGATGGAGATTTCTTGTGCCTGCAAAGAAGAATTTCCAAAGTTATGATGAGATGTTATTATTCCCGGAAGAGAAAGACATAAGGAAAAAGCACATGCCACACAGGTGAAGTGGGATAGGAGGGGCGCGTCATTCTTACCTTCTTAAATATGCCATTCTTTCTTTTTCCAAAGGTGATATTCCTTCTGCTCTTGTCTTGTATATATTCAATTTTAATTTGCCGCCGAGGAACGCTGTATTTGCTCTGTCCTTTGCGACGCTTGGAGCCGGAACCCGTCGCATCTTCATCCTCCGAGCCACTCGACAGCTCAGCAACCCCATCGGGTGGGTTGGAGACGAGCGTCCCTCCCAAATCGGGAGATCCGGTGGGGGCTGGCGGGTCTCGCTCAACGGCGGATGAGCCAGTGGTGGATGGAAGTGGCCTGGTGGAGCGGGTGGCGCCTAGCTCGTTGTGGCATGAAACGGAATCCATTTAACGAAAGGGGGAAGGTGGCAGCTAAAACGATTTAAAAGCTATACGAAAGGGGAGATGCAAGGATGGAGTCGTGGTCGCAGCGGACCCTCTCACTGAACTGGTGTCTGCTTTCAGAACCCGGATTCGTACAGATATGTACGAAATGATAAGCGCTGAATGCCGAGGCGGTGTAAGGAAAGCACAGATATGGAAGCGTATGTAATTCAGAATCAAGTAGTGTTCGTCTGAGGGATGTAATTTTGGGAACGGCAAATGGTGGTTGGATGGGATGAGAGTTTCAGGCCACAAGAGAGGCCATGGATTGGTTATTATTGATCTGTATCTGTATTTGTGAGATTTGGGGGGAGAACTATACACGAAAGGAGATGTTAGCGATGGGATGTACGGGAGGAGGGAGACGGTCTTCTGTCCACAATAGGCCTGAAGGAACTCTTTTGAGCCATGCCATAGCCAGCAAAACACACCCTGCCAGTCATCAGACCCTGATCTCCGCGGAGGCACGCCACTGACCGCTGCAAGGCTCGGTGCTGACCCGCTGGTGTATGCGAAAAAAGAGAGAAGAAAAAAAAAACTCGTCGATGTCTGGACAGGCTGCTGCGAGAAGCCACAACCATAGGCTCAAGTACGGGGCTCGGCAGGGTCTAAATTAGAGCAATTCCCGTCAGATGAATGGGAAAGGGTCTGTAATTCTTCATATCGTTAGTGTGCCCAAGCTCATTAGAAGAGCCCAATGTATGGGTTACGTACGTGCAAGCGCCCGACCAGCTACTGAAGAAACACGAGGAGTTACCAGAGAACGGATGACGGAGGCCAAGAGCAACAGGGTAGGAGGGGACAAAAAAAAAACAAAAAAACAAGTGGGATGGCCGCCGTAGGGAGGGTGCCACGCGCTGCTCCACACTGGCAGCATCCTTCGATCAATGGACTTGTAGCGTGTCAATTCAGATCAGCCATTGCGCCTTGCGGGGTTTCATTGATCAGTACAAAAGACCCGTGTTGGAGACCTGCCTGTGCTTCCATGGGTAGGAAGGTGCGGGTGTAGCATCCATCGCCCAATCGGGAAGCGGATAGGGGATGGCGCCATATACTGTCTCAGATGAATGGCTGTGTGAGTAAGGGTCCTTCTTCCACAGGAGATTCGTCAATCAGGTCGCCTGAATCACCCCAGCCAGACAGGGAGAGGCTTCCATAGCAGCAGCAGCCAAAACACTCCCGCAATCACCACAGGGACACCTGCGAATCGGACCGAGGCACGAAGCCGGATCTGTTTGCGATGAAGCAAACATAAAAGCTGTTGCTCCATCATCATTTCAAGAATCGATCCAGCGGAAGTACTTCAAGGCACGCTAAGAAAGAAAGACAGATTCTGGCCACTGGCTCCCCGAGTCTTGGCATCGTTGATCACCCTTCCCAGAGAGCCATCCTCATGGTTCTGACTGCCAAACGGGCTTGTGCCCAGAACCTAGGCCATTCGGCGAATCTATTAAGATGGAAAGCCTCCACACCCACAGGATATCCATCTTTATCTATCCGCTCATCTAGGACCCAGTGAAAGCTTGCAAGCGACACTCGTGAAACATGACGCCGAGCATCGCGTCAGAAAAAGAAAAACTCCAGAAATCGTTGTCTTCTTGCCCATCTCAACCTGGCCTTCGAAGGAGAACTAACGGGTGAGAAGAGTTGGTGCTGTCCCAACCCAAGAGGCTGGTCGAAGGACCCAGGAAACCCCCGAAGTAGGTGGGTAACCTAAATGTATGAATTTTTGGAAAAAATGGCAAAATGATACGCACGAAATTTGTATGAATGGGGTTACAAAACCAAAAGGGTACACACCAAATGTGGCAAAAATGTATGAATTTCCAATGAAATTCAGTTAAATCCGCTAAAAACCCTATAAACCCGGCTGTTATACGGGGGGTTTCGGGTTCCCGGTGGCATTTTGCCTTAAGCATACGCACGAAAATGTATGAATTGGCCAAAAAAAGCCATTCCCCGGTGCCCCCCGATGTATGAATTTCGCCAAAATCTGGGATTTTACGTTACCCACCTCTGTAGGGGGTTTCCTGGGTCCTCTGGTCGATCGACTACTTTGACACAAATGCATACATATACATATTGATATGGCAGCGGCTACAAACGCATAAAGTGTGCCATGCATCGGGTGTGTAAATGCATAAGGCTAGATAAGGCTCCGTTTGGCCGCCGGTACAGGCCGGTACAGTTATACAATGAATGACACGTGTTCTCTATATTTGTATAAGGGGCTGTATGAAATTGTGAGGTATCAAGGTGCTCAAAGAGACGTTTTTCGACACCATTTGGGGATCACTGAGCAGCAAGGGGCCAGTACTGACTGTGCTGGCATAATATATTTGGGGGTTTTGCGCAATTGGTGTAGTTAAGGCAAAGAAAAGCTGAAGAAAAAAAGTGAAGAAAAGAGAAAAGGAGTCATGTCCTTTCAACTTTTCAAGGCAAATACAACTGAGACAAATCTAGAACAATAAATGAGAAAAAGTGAATGGAAGAAGTGAAGGGAGGAAAGGGAACTAGAGGAAAGAATCAATAAATGAAAGAAATTTCAGGCCCTGTTTGGCTGGCCCAAAATGTCATATGTGAGCATAAGCAAGTGTCAAAAGTAAGAGGGGAGACTTATGATGCATTTCTTTTTTGGGTCAGACCAAAATAAACACCTGGGCTGGGAATATAAACCAAATGTGAAATTCTGGCATACAAGTTCTACTATTATACTGGCTGAGCTATTCTATACACTGTTCAGGATGCAGCCAGCTGAACATTAGGACAGTTCACGTTGGGCACTATAACCAACTTTAACCTCAATTTTATGACACTTGTCATGAAATTTTCACTTAAAATTTGGCTTCATCCAAATCTTCCAAAACATCCAGATATAGAGGTGTGAATGTTTTATGAAATTTTATCCATTAATGTGGTTAAAAACTGGTTTAAAAAATGTGTAAACCCCAATGTGAACCGTCCTATTTGGTTACAACTTGAAGCTAAACTTAGCTAGTTGGGACCTGTTTTCTTAAGTTCATGCTCAACTTTAAGGTATTTCACTTAACTCTATCTGTGGCTGATGTTATTACTTGTCAATTCCCTCAACCAGGGAACTATGATAACATTAAAACTATAATTATATTTACCATTTACTAGTTTACAGCTCAATAGGTATTTGTGGTGTCAAAGAATTGTTGTAGCTTGTCAACAGTCCTTTGCACTGACAGAGATGGTCCTCCCAACAACTCCTGACTTTTGTTTTCCTACAAGTCAAGGGTTGTTTTGCCAAGCCCCTAAAGACATATGAAGGGTTTAATTTATTAAATCAGAGTAAGATAGAGATGAAGGCAGACAGAGGAAATATGTTCAGGGCCCAATTACTTTCTAAAGTGATTGAAAGAGGGATCAGCAATCATCATTAATTCTACCCTTCAGAATGATCCTCATCAGCAGTCAAGATATTATTATCAGCTATATTCAAGATAGGAAATCCCATATTCTGTAATTTTTAAGGATTTACCCAATATAGTCACTCCTTGTTGTCTATTCTAATTCATTCATTTAGTTCAAGCTATTCCTCTCATCTTTGAGGCTATCCTGATTCAAGATACTATATTCAATTATGTGACATCTGTATAAGTTCTTCTTCAGTTTCACATGTCTTCACAACCCACCACTGAAAGTCCTTTCAGCCCTAACTTAACAAAGTCCCACCCTCTGTCTGCGGTTGAGTGGTGAAGCACTGTGCTTGCTGAACGGAGGGAGGGACTTACGCCTTATACGTGAAATCTGGCTGTAGGCAATTTCACCTTTTGGTGGGACAAATTTCCAAACTGAGATTCCTGACTCATTTTAGATCCCCCAGTCATAGAAGTGTGACCACCATGACCACCTCAATCACACCTTTCTGTCAGCATAGCTCAAATTTATTTATCAGCCCCCCACAATTTTATATAATTTTTCTAGTGAGTGAGGGGAACTGGGGAATTCCAACCCGCGTCAACTCCGAGTAGTCAAGCGCATAACTTCTAATACACAGCGAGGCTGCAAATACTTCTTTATAAACTGCTGAAACAATCCATGACATATAATTTGTTTTACATCTGTTGTTGAAGTGTTATTTGTGCTAAAACACCGATATCCTGATCCTGGAAACCTGCTCTCCAGAAGCTCCTGGAAAGCAGGTATGTACCTGCTCACGGGGAGCACTTGGCGAGCAGGTACATACCTGCTTGCCGGGAGCTTCTGGCGAGCAGGTGTGTCCTACTCGCCAAGGGCTCCCCGCGAATAGGTGCATACCTACTTGCCGAGAGCTCCTGTCAAGCAGGTATGTACCTGCTTACTTGGAATTCTTGGCGAGCAGGTATGTTACCTGCTCGCTGGAAGCCCTTGGCAAGCAGGAAAAACCTGCTCGCCAAAGGGCTCTTGGTGAGCAGGTGTCTCCCTGCTTGCCGGGAGCTCTCAGCGGGCAGGTATGTACTTGCTTACTGGGAGCTCTCTCTCAGCAAGCAGGGATGTACCTGCTCACTGGGAGCTCTTGGAAAGCAGGTATGTTACCTGCTTTCTGGGAGCCCCTACACATTAGCAAGCAGGAAACACCTTCTTGCCAAAGGGCTCCTGGTGAGCAGGTGTCTCCCTGCTTGCCGGGAGCTCTCGGCGAGCAGATACATACCTGCTTGCCAGGAGACCCGTGATTTGAGAGCACCTGGCTCATAAATAGGTTTATGGCAATGAAACCCCCTAGAGTTGATATCAGAAGCGCGAGTGCCAGCTGGCACTAGGAAATGCAAGAGTTGGAGTTGTTTAGTTATGATGACCACTATGCGAGTTATGGGACCTAGCCACATCACCAATACGTATGTCATAATTTTTCACTGGAAGATCTGGAACATAAATGCTGTATTTCCCTCCTTGCAGATGTGTCCACAATACAGAAAGGCCTGACGCATATCTTACAGGTCACTAGGATTCAGCAAAAAAGGACAAAATAGCACATTCAAGAGAAAGGAATGGATGTTCAACAATTTGATAAAAACACATACATAGCTGAGATGGTTCCAAACATTTTGCTTTGCAACAGCATAGGGGAATCTTAAGAGATGAAAGAGATACAATGGTTTAAAAAGAAAGAAGAAAAAATCAAATTTAGCCTAGAGCCAACACATTTTTATAAGGGACAAGTCCCTCCTTTGGAGGGTCCCTGCGGCACGGTGTCCCCCCTCCAAACAGAGGGACTTAAACCACAGGTGAACTTTATAGATTTTGCAACCGCTAACCAACCGGTTGTGGTGCAAAACCCCATTTTGAGGCTGAGCCAATTGCAATGAAGCTCAACAAGCAATGATTTGTTGCTTTTGCCAGAAACTAACTTTGGTTTGGGTCCTGGCCAATATCCATACAATCCACAAGATACCAAACCTTGATAAAACTCACTTCCATCAAGGCTTTTGCTTATTCTTGATGGCCAGAGGACATCTCCAGCCGCCCCCTAAGTCCTAAGTGGGAGCGATACTCAAAAAAAAAATTGGTTGACAAATTTTGATGAGAGGCATTTTTTTTCTTGAAAGTTCAAGAAAATTAAGTAGTCTCAAAAAAAAAATTCAACCCCATTGGGAGGATGCGATGAATGGGTTGAAATTTTCAACCATCAAAGAGGTTGCTAACATAGGGGTGGTTGAGCTGGCAAGGAGTGGGCCTGTCCACTTGGTAGGGGGATGAGTTCAACCTCGCTGGGGTCCAATTTTTGCTTGGCTTTTGGGCCAAACGCTTGGTCAGATAGTCGAATAATCAGCCAATGAATCCGCGCTTTTTCATTGGTGGAGCACAAAAACCGCAAAAATTGCACTACTACATCCAAGATGTAAGTGTTTCTTTGTGGCACGGAATATGGTTGACATCCCGACCTGGTTTTCTACGTCTGGGCTTGCGGAGCGGGGAGCCGATAAAATACTGCTTCTGCGGCGATAAAAACACAGTTGAAATTACCGGCTGTGTAGTTAAGTTAGGAATCTTCTAGGTATGCGTCCGCCGTGTAGAACTAGATACAACTCTGAAACCTAATCTATGTTGATGTCGTGTTTCATCTCTTTCTGTTTTCTGTTCACCTGTCTTTCACATGTCATCTCTTGTGACATGTTGTGTCACCTTACCTGGAGCTCAGATTGTGGAAGGATACTCTTCTCATCCTTCCTTGATCTTTGCTCTTGCTAACCTCATTGTGTGGTTACGCTCCAGGTATAGTTCGCTTTCTTTCTATGTTGCTGTTCCTTTCTCTATGATGAATAACAACTCTATCCTTCCTCAATCTTTGCTCTTTCTAACCTCATCGTGTGGTTACGCTCCAGCCTCCTCTGTCTACATTGACAGGTTATGAGTCCTTTGTCGTACTAGCTACGTTCAATACAAACACCATCCACGTTAAAGAAAAGGCACTATAGCAAAATTCAGTGAATCAATTGTCACACTGCCAGCAATGCTGGCTTGGATGGTTGCATTCGAGTTTACATGGGATGCGGCCATCCGATCCAAACTTGGTTGCCGGGCCGCCGAGTAAATCAATAGCCGATTGAAACTTGGTGGCCAAACGCCTGGGCCACAGAGTTTGAATCGGTCAAAGATTCACTCAGTGGCCCGGCGCCCGAGTTTGGATTGGATGGCCGCATCCAATATAAACTCGGATGCGACCATCCGAGCCAGCTTTTCTGGCAGTGTCATCATCTGAAGGATCAAACTCACCATGGCTGAACAAAGTAAACTCTCCGGACAGTCTCCGTAAATCTACTTGGTCATCAAACCCTCCGACTTTTCTCACCAAGCCATGCTGAAGTTCTCTTGTATTGAAGAATTTAAGCCACCTGGTCCGGATTCCAATTACATTAATTGGAAATTTGTAGTTGGAATTCATTTTAGCGCAACAAAAGTTTTGTTTGTTCTCAATCCAACAGCAACTCATCTGCGTCCTGAGACCTGGTCTCAGGACAATACTGCCGTATGCTCAGTAATCACGCAAACTGTAGACTCCTTGAACTACCACCACATTTGTGATTTCAAGGATGATGCTGCTGGAATGTGGGCGGCTCTCAAGGCAGCACACAAGGACTCATCTTCCGGAGGTCAAATGTATTGGTTACGAAAATTAATACAGTCTCACATGACTGGAGACAATGTCGACAGTCACCTCAAGAAATTAGGTGGTTATGCAGAAAAACTCAACGCGTTGATTACAACCAAAAATCCGCTTACCGCCGGTGATGTATTCTCCATGGCAATTCTCATCTCCTTACCCTCCAATTGGCTTCATTGCGTTTCTGCAATGATGAACAAAGAGCAAGTCCCATCTTTGCGAGTCATCACCGCGTTAAAAGCGGAGTCACTTTGTCAAAAGTCTTGTAGAGATCAACTGGAGCCGGTTGCCGTAGCTAAAGATGAGGTTTCTGCAGCTGCCGCTGTTGATAAATCCAATCTCCTTTGCACCTTCTGTAATCAAAATGGTCATGACTTAACAATGTGTAATAATGCTAACAAAATCCTCAAGGATGCAAAAGTGAAACGACAACAGGAGTTTCAGTCTTGCCAAGGTGGTGACTCCTCCTTGTCAAAGCCCAAATCTGGTCAAAGGAAAAAAAATAGTCCGGCTCGTGCCGCTCACGCATCAGTAGTTGAGCTAGAAAATTTCTCTGGAGACAATGACAAATTGGGGTCAAATGAGTCCACCTACAAGATTTCTGAAGCTGCAGTGGAGGACTTCCCGTCGGTTCTGTAGCCCCCTACAGAACCAAATTTGATATTTCAAAAATCAAGTTTGATTTACACAAGGTTTTTAACAGACCTACAGAAATACACCCACAACCATAACCATCGGCATCGCCAAAACCATCCGCACCACCATGGCACCCAGCACTCAAAACATGTCCAAAAATAAAACTCCTGCCACTACGAATCAAACAGCTTCCAGTACTCAGAGACGACCAGGTCGAGACAAAGGTTCTCAAGGGTATTCTACCCCGGACAGCAAGGCATTAGTTGCAGTGGTAAAAGAAGTTCTGCCTCTAGGCTCTCAGGAATGGGCAAAAGTTCAAGAAATCTACTCCGTGTATGCATCCAAGAATAACCAAGCAATACGAGAGCCTGAGTCAATCCAAAACAAGTTCCGCGCGCTAGTCAACCAATACAAGCCAACAGGCAATCCGAATTGTGAACGCCACATCCGTGACGCCAAGGACGTTCAGAAGTTGATCGACCATCGCGCAAGTGTTTTAGCGCTGAATGATGCAGGGAGTGGAGATGAAGAGTGAGTTGTTTCTCTCATCTTACTTTGTATTTATCTGACTTTTGTGTTTTGTTTTTTGTTTTTTTAGTGATGGAGTAGGAGCTGCAGTGCCAATGTCCATAAGCAATAGTGAAGACAAGCAAAACATTAATGCAAACGATTTGCAGCGGTCTGGCCAAACCAATACCCAAAGGGTTGCCAACAATGACGGTGACAGTTCAGACGAGAAAGATGACAATGGCGGCAAAGACGATGACAAAGAAGAGGGCCTCCGGTTGCCAGATCCAATCTCTTTTTCACCCAATTGCGCATCTCAGGGCAAATCACCTGACTCTGCTGTGCCTCGCCACTTCAGCGCTTTTGCACCGAACTCGCGTTGCTCCAAAGTTGGACCCCACCGGAACCCTTCTTCTCGGCGATCTAGCACAGCTAAGAGCCCAATGAACACCCCGAGCCGTGTGGGGAGCCGTTCGGCATCTGGAAGCAGCCTTCAAGATCAGCTTTCAAGGGCTCTTGATCCTGCCAGCCGCGAGGAAAGGGACAACCAAAACAGCTTAGTCAGATTCTATTCTATGCAGCTGCGTGATGCCAACAAGACTATCGAAAAGCTACAAGACAAAATACTTCGACTGCAGTCTGGCGACCAAAAGAAGGTTACCGATCTTCAAGAGAAGGTAGAAAATCTTCAAGAAAAAGCAACCAATCTCAGGATTGAAAACCAGGCGCTGAAGAGCTGATTGGAATTCATGAAGATGCCACCACGCATGTACTCGTTCCATTCCCAACCTCCACCATTTCAAGCTGGACAAATGGGATCACCCTTTGCCGCAACCTCGACTTCTTTGCATGTCCCTCATGGAACTCCTCTGGGGGAGTTTGATCCCATGTTGAATGATATATGATTTTTCTTCTTTTTTTTATCCTTTTCACCTGTCATATTACCGCACTTGTTTTTTTGCGCTCGATCGCTTTTTTTTTCTTCTTTTTTCACATGATTACCTGTCTACACTTGTTTTTTTCACTCAATCTGCTCTCTATGCCACTCGGTTACATGTCTACGCTCGCTTTTTCACTTGATCTTGTCTCTACGCTACTTGGTTACATGTCTACACTCGTTTTTTTCACTCGATCTCCTCTATGCAGCTCGGTTACCTGTCTACGCTTGTTCTTTTCACTCGATCTCCTCACTATGTTTTCTTTTTCACTCAATCTCCTGTTTAGGCTTGTCACTTGTTGAATGAAAGTAAAGGGTCTGAAGGAATGATTATTACTATTAATCTATCATGAAATGAGAGGTAACAAGGTCCAGAAAAAGAAGCTAAGCTTAGACTCAGAGCCAGCCATTGCAATAGCGGCTAATGCGGCAGCGTTGCTGGATATCAGGGAACAACATCTTGTGAAAACTCCTCCCAAGTAGTTGGAATTCATCCTTGACCTCCTGATAGACTGTTGCAGTTTGATTGATACCGACCGATTGACAACAAAGCTGATGTAAATGGACAGCAAGATGGATAATATCCGCTCGGGACTTGTGGTCGGAGGCAAGCAGGGGTAACTTCAGGCGGCTGAAGGAGCCCTGCAAAGATCTCATCCCCCATTCAGCTGCTTGGCGGGCTGAAACTACCTGTTCGTTAAGAACCTTCAGCCGGGCAAATTCAGTTGGGTCTGTTGGAAGCCTGTCCCCCTTCTTTTTTGGGGCCAGAATCTGATAATCGATTTGATTAGTGCAGCGCAGAAAAGCAGTGTCGGCAAGGCAGCGGAACCCAGGCGGAGTGTCATTCAAGAGAGTCATGTAAAGTTTTTTGGCCACATGAGAGTTGTGCCAGGAGCCCGGGGCATTCAAGATAGCATGGATGATAGTCCCATCCGGTGCAAATTTTAGAACATTGCTGCAGTAATGAGAACATGTCCACCCGTTGTAATATGCGTTTTGTAACCTACAGCCAGTTTGTGAGCAACATACCATAAAGAAAAGATAGCATTTCCACTCACTCTTCATCATCGGCTACATGGACTGGAAGGTTCAAACCATCAATAAAGCCAAAACAATTTGTGAGTAGCGGGTACTTGGTCTCGATCAAGTCACTGTAGCGCCTGCACTTTTGTTCGGTCGAAGGCCAAGTATTACGTGAAATATGCAGGTCTTGCAAAACGGCGAGTAGACAATCTCGAGCATGGACAAGATTGCGAGAGCAAAGCGCTGCAGTAATTGAGAAGATTTGCTGTAATGTGTACGCGGCCACACTGCCGGCATTAACCGGTCGAACACGGCTGCTCGAGCGGTGCTCGAACAGCCGTGTTCGACCGGTGTTCGGACGACACTGTCCGACCGAAGCGAGAGCCAACTGGTCGGACAGATTTGTCCGACCGGTCCCGGCTGGTCCTGTGCAACCGGTCCCAGGAACTGATCGGACAGGCCTGTCCGACCCGCCGGCAGGTGCTTCGGTCGGACAGTGCCTGTCCGACCACCGGTCGAACACGGCTGTTCGAGCACCGCTCGAACTGCCGTGTTCGACCGGTTAATGCCGGCAGTGCCATCGTTGAGCTGAGCCAGTGCAGCAACAGAGCAAGACCTCCGGCAGAATCAAGGGATTGGCGATAAGGCTGTGGTGCTCCGTTTGGTATCACATCACCTCTTGGGATTGGTGTTCCGTTCCATGCAAGATCAAAGGGTACCAGAATTTCTTCAAAGGTTTGGACATCAATCCCCATAACGGTCACAAAAGCCCGATCGTTGCCAACAGCTCGCATATGAGTCCAGGCGCTGTTTGTACGAGGGTTGCCAGGAAGGTCTGGTCGAGTGAGGTAAGTTCGCAATGATCGGATAGCTACCGGTTTTCCTAATACGGCTAAGGAAACAATAGCAAGGAGTACTTCTTTGTCTTCTTTGTCCTGGCGATCTTCGTCTTTGTCCATGATTATTGAGGTGAGCATTGTGGTTTCTTGAGTCGAATCTGGCGGGTGATGTGGCTGTAAAAATCAGCTGGGTAAATCTGGTAGGCTGGAAACAACGGGAACACAGTTCTACAGGGGGCTGTACTTTTAGTTTTTGAAATATTAAATCTGGTTCTGTAGGGGGCTACAGAACCGACGGGAATTCCTCCAGTAACTCCTTTATTGGCCAGAATTACCAGCACCAATGTTGGAGCCTCTGTACGTCATGCATCAGACGGCTTAGCTCAGTGGTAGAGCAGGTCTGTACCATGACTGTGACATGGGTTTGACTCCCATAGTTGTCCTGTCTTTTCAGGTTATGAGCCCAGCGCTACACCACTGGGCCACCTCCCTTGATCGAGGTGTGTCAGACCACCGTGGGCCGTATTCCACACTCCCCCCCCACCGTCTCAATGGTGGCATGACGTCGGGGTTGCAGGATCGTTGGAGCAAGCCCGGTTCCACCGTTGGGACTGTTGCAACAATTGTCCAACAGGTTTCCAACGGCGGGCCTGACCGTCTGGTTGGACCACCGTCTGGAGAGCGGTGGATCACCAGTGGGTGAACCGCCGTTGGATCACGGTGGGATGCAAACCGCCACCGTTGTAATGACGGGCCGTTCCACTGTCATCCTCACCTCTGAGCTCCCATGTGAAAAGCTGGGGTGGATAACTGGAGGACTGGCGATGAGACCAACGTAGGTGATCCACCACAATGGCACCCCCATGCAAGTTGGGGCAAGGCAGCGGTCAAGATACTTGACTCCACTCCACCACCATGTCCACCCCTCCCATCAAGATGGAGGACGAGGTCTCTGTTCTCAGTGAGCAGATCCCGACCCCAACCCCCCCTCCCCAGCTTACCAAGGTGAAGCTCACATGCTCCCTTTGGTTTGAAAATCCCTTCACCTCGCCCCCAGCCGGCTCTCCATTGTCCCTTGCCAGCAAGGAGAACCATTACATCATTGCCAACGCGGCTCACCCTCTCCGCATGGAGCTTGAGGAGGGGGAAATGACATTCGGAGCGTTCACGAACGCTATCATAATTGAAATCGGGTCGGCTGCGCCTGCGGCGTACCACCTCCGCCAAGTTCTTAGAGAGGCCGCCAACTCGCGTCATATCCAATGGCGCTACAGAATCACCCAACACGACGGGTCCCAGTCGTGGACCGCTGAGGCCCAATCAGGCGACAAGCACAAAGCTTTTCTTCAGGCCGCTCACACCTTCCCCCTTGGTAGCCAATTCGAAGTGGATGTCAAAATGGACAGGCCAGAAGAAGAGGTCAGGCTAATTCCCTTGAGGAAAAAAGCCGCTGAGCCGTAACTGATTCATGTGGGAGATGACATGTGTAGATTATCATTTTACAAGGCTTTCAACCATCGGCAATTACCATTGTGCCGGAGGTCGTCATGCTTCAAGCTGCCCCTCAACCCACCACTGATCCATTGGCCACCCCCCATGAACCTGCCCTCCCTCAAGCCATCGTCCATCAACCCATGGACAACCAACCCGCCACCCACCAAGCTGTCACCAATCCCCCCGCTGAAAATCATGCCGTCACCAATCCCCCCGCCGACAATCAAGCTGTCGCCCATCACCCCGCCAACACTCAAGCTGCCGAAGTTCACCCCGCCATCAATCCCGCACCAGATTTGACGTTGGAGGAGTTCTTCACAATCTGCAAGATCAACTTTCACGATTGTCAGATTCAAGCGCTCCTGAAGAAGAACTTGATCTTCCATTGGAGCACCTTTAAGGGTTTAGGAATACGCAGATTAGAAAATTTAGGTTTTAATTTGGCAAGCCCCTTGATTATTACGGGAACTTTAGAAGCCATCCGCCTGACTGAACCTGCATAAACATAGTACACAAGATTGTTTTCTCTATCCAGTGTTTGTTAGGGTTATCTTCATCATTCCAAGCGCAGTAGATAATCATGTTGTTCCCCAATCCACAAAACAAAAAAAGTACATCTATTTCATAAGCGATAAAAATTTTCTCCCCAGGGATTGTTAGACAAAGACTGTATCCATCACCAAGCACAGTACACTATCTTGTTGTTCACTAATAAAATACAAAAAAATGGCTACATATTTAGTTAATCTAATCTTCGCAATTTAAGTTCCACGTCTCATGGCCTTGATTGATCCCATCCACCAGTTCATTGGGCTGAATCGGCCTTATAGCCAATTGCGCCATTCTTCGATGTTCCTCCGGAGCATGGAATGAAGCTGAGTTTAAGATGAAGTCAACATCATTTGTATGACAGACTTGGTTAATTGGGATTGATATATCTTGCCTCTCGACTTGAGTGGGTTTGTTTTTTTTTACCTGACATTTTCCATCAAAGCAATTGTGCTGGAGGTTCAATGTTGCAACGATGTCCTAAAAAAAATGACCATATGTTAAGATGAATGGACGTTAATAAATTATAAGAATTGTGCTTACCGATGAGAGAACAAAACCGGCTGCATTTGTTTTGGAAAACTGTTGCATGCCGTAGTAAGGATTGACCCCTGCGTCTTTCATCTTGGTGAGAAACACAACAAACATTGCGCTGGTGTTCCATATTGAGTTAACACATCCAATGTATTCAGCGACGTTTGATGATTTGATCTGGATCAAAAATGGTCAATGGAGTTTAGCTGGGACAAGCAACAAGACAAGAATATCAGTGAAGTAGAAAACAAGATAACGACCAAGACAAAATGACCATTGCAGATTCGCTTGTTTCTATTCAACTGTAGACAGACTATTTGGCAAAATTCTAGCGAGGGGAATTGTGTTCTCAAGGAAGGTGGTATTGGAAGTTCATTGGTGGGTTGGTGGACTGGGCTTTCAAAGGGGAATTGTTTTGCAAACTGGTAACTTGCAGCGTCATATCCCATGGAATTTTGAATTGAAGGCGTGTTCTGAAATATATTTAAGACTTGTGGGGATGCGTTGGAAGTGGTCTGAGTTTTCTGATTGTATGAAACTCCTCCAGATAAAACAGACCTTAACGCATGGAAATTGCCGAACTTGATGGCAATGTTGCGTCCTGGAGCTAGTCGGTTGGAATGTGTTGAGGCATTTCTGAGGATACCATTGTAGGATTTGAATTTTTTGGTTGCAAATAATGGGGCCGGACCAAAGCGCAATATAGAGGCCGGAAGATGTGTGAGCATGTGGAACTTAGGCTTATTGATCCATTGTGCGTTTGACTTGACAAGGTGGTGCATGAAGATCGAGATATGTGTCTTGAGATTGTTTTGAAATGTGGTCATGTCGTGAATGTGTGTCTGAAACACATACATAGAGAGATGTGATAGAGACAGCCACAGAGCTCTTTCAGCGTCATTCATAAATTGAAATAGAACAGAAGGAGCGGCTTGGAGAAAATTTTTGAATTCCTTTCCAATGAGAGATCTCACGTGGGTTGTTAGATACTTGGGTTGCAAAGCTGGTAGATTCAGAGAGGCGGTGTCAAAGGATTCGAGATATCCAGCTAGTATATTTTTATTGGCCTTGCTCAGGTGCGCCATAAAGTCCTGTAATAAGTACTTCACAATCCCAAGCAGAACAACATGGAGAATTTCCACCGGAGTGTCTTGACTCCCATCAAATCCTATTGTAAATATTCAATGGACAGGAAAGAAAATCAGTGTGCTTGCTCATTATCAATACAGTTGAATTGAAGATAAAAATAAAGGGAAAAATACCTTTGAGTTTCAGAAAAGGGTTGAACAAACGTGTGGAATCTTCTTTGAGCAGAGAGCTGACTTTCCCTTGAACCAAAGCATTTTTTCTACTTTCAACAAATTTCTCGTTGATCCAATCCTTGACACCGTAAATCTTCCCCATGCACATGTATTCCTTCTTTGTCGAGTAGAAACCAATATCAAATAGGTTGCATGCGGCCTCAATATCCTTTGTCCACACTCTTGTATCATTCAACTTCTCCTTCCCATCTTGGCTAATCTGTAGAAAGTTGTGAACATACTGTTTCAAATGTTTTTTTGCCTGAGTTGTTACCGACAAATTACACATCCGACATGGATTGAGGCTATTATTAGGTAAGGGAGTATTGGTTACTTCGTCATGCATGGGTGAATCGCCGAGAAAAGCCAAGACAATACTTGTAATTAGAACTTCCTGGGATATTGAGACATCGTAACCTTCACATCCATCTGTAGTAATTGAACTGTTGGGAAAACATGAGCTAATTTTGATCCAAATCAAGAAAGCCTGATAAAAACTCAAGAACTAACTTCAATTCATTAATAACCATTTCAGATAATTCTAATACCCCCGCGCGGTTTGATGTCGTCAGGAAGTGGAAATTGAATTCTTGATCAGATAAACGTGGTTCAAGGCCGGCTAGTGTGAAGTAAAAAGAGATGTGTTTGTTCCAAAGTTTCAAAACGTTTCCAGAGGTATCATCGGAATACAACATTATCGGCATATTTCTGATAATTTTGCCTGCGGCTTTGATTCTCCAAGGATTTGGAAGTTGAACTCGATTTGGGTAGGTTTCTTGATCTTCGAAAATTTTGTCATTGCAAAGTGTAGAAAATAGTCGGTTGTTCAGCTTGATTGTTGTATATTCTTGGGAGAACTGCTTCACCGGGATCACAATGAGTAGTGGATCACTGAAATGGATTGATCCGGGAATGATTATTTGAAAGGGATCTTTGATTGTTGGGCAAATGCATTTTGCGCAAAGTTCTGAATTCAGGATGTAGAAAAAGATTGGGACCACAAGAACATTTGAAGAGGTTTGAACCGGTTCAAAGATGTAATAGTGCTTTGTGTTGTTGACACACATCTGTGGACGTAATCGTGAAGGTAGGTCAAGCCACTTTTGGCACTGAGAGAGCTTGAACAGATCACGGTGTTGCGAATCAATTGGATAGAAATCAACGAATGGCGCCACGAGCGGGTTAGATAACTCCTGGATGTTGGAAATGGGACATCACAGATCAGTTGATGGTGGAGATAAATTTAAAATTAATGGAATTCAGATAAATTACTTACGTTCCGAAGGGCACACTTGGAGCTCAAGGTTGTACAAGGCATACCCCAAACACTCGGTTGCGTTTCGATTTCCATGTTGAGATGATCCCTTATGCGTTGCTGTGAGCGGCAAACTGTAGACCAGGCGGGGATCTGCAGCTGACATAAGCTGTTGAGTATAGACCGCATCTGGTTGAATAATGTCCTGGAGACTAAGTTCCGCGTATATCCTACCAAGAGTGATCCAACCAGATCCTAGACACGCATTTTGGGTATTCAGTCAGTACATTTTCCTTTTATTTTTAATCAACCTTCTCATCTCATCTCACCATCTTGTTCTTGAATGGAAGCCACTGATTGCTCGCTGACTCTATCAAAGTCTCATCTGCAGGGTTGTCCAAGCTTAGATCCTCACAAATGCGCTCCATCTCATACTCCATCCAGCTATTGTGATCGATTCCACAATACTCGACATTTTTTCCTTCTTCACCAAATTCCATTTCGAAATACGTATTGCCGATCATTCCATCAATTGCTAGAGCAATATTGTTAGATACAAGCGTTGGTTCGGGATGCAACTCATTGGCCCAGGTGAAATTGGAAGACTCGACTACAAGATCATCTGGTGGTGGTGAATGAGGTGAATCAGGAATTGCGGGAATCACCACATGTCCGGGACCAAATGGTGTGTTATCATTATCAATCTGATTTTGCACCTGACGTTTATGTACTGCTGATTGTAAGTGTTGTTTCTTCTGTTTTTCTTGCATCAGCCGAGGTCCACAGTGATTACAAGTATACGAGGTGCCTTTATTTGAGTTCCACTGGGTAAATCCTGGATAAAAAACGTAAGTGGTTTGTACAAGCCAAAGTAAATCCAGTTGGAACCCAAAGAAAGACTAAAAAACACTCACCCTCTTCCATTTCACTAGTTTTCCTCTTCGGTATTTTTTTGTGTTGGTTGTGTTGGGGTAAAAAAATTTAAGACAAACAAAAAATGGTCCAACAAAATTACCGCGAAGTTCAAACCCCCGTGGCTTTGAATTAAACCAAATTATTTAATGTGGTTTTCAAAACTCCTCCTCCTTGCAACATCTTCGGGATCTCCCACTTCCATCACTTCCTTCCTTTCCGGGATATTTTTCTTGCTCCCATTCTATTGGAGTCTTCTCAGCACAATGTCAGGTCAAGTAAATGATGAGCGTGCTAACCAATGGATAACTCCTCAATCATTGCAGTTTTTATTGACTCCTTGTTCAACCTACCAAACTGCCATCAACCACCCGGAGTATCAGATGAATCATAACTACAGCAACTATCACATTAACCATAACAATGATAACCATCAAATCATTTCAGCTTTGCAACCTGGTCACCACATTGCCTTGCCTAACCCTTGACCTGGTGATCATCATGGCCGACCCAATTTCCCACCACAGCATCAACCAAACAATTAACAACAGCCTTGCGCATCCATCCCTGTCTCCTCAGCCACCAATCGTTTGGCGGGAGTAAGTTATGCCATCCCCCCTCCCAATGCCCAGCGCTTGCCCACTATGACTCCTCAAAAACGTGCTGCCCCAAGTGTGGCAAAAGCCTCTGCCCCATGAGCTATGAAGGCACCTGTCCCACGTGTCGCCAAGGCACCTGTCCCACGTGTTGCTAAGGCACCTGCCCCATGTGTTGTCAAGGCACACAAGCAATTAGGTGAGCTCTTTCAATTTTTAATATCCCTTTTGCCCTCATGCACCAATGCCATACACCCTGTCTGTGTGATACAAGTTCCGAAACACATCCGTCAAGAAAACAACAATCAAAAGCAAAGGGAGATCAATCAAGGAGGGACACGTAGATTGCTGGTGCCAGTTCAATTATTGACTGACTCAACTAATGTTCCGCACCAAAGTGATGAAGACGCAATTGGAGAAGACAACAATGAAGACAACAACGACAACAACGACAACAACGACAACAACGACAATGATGACAACGACAGTGACACCAGCAGACTTGACTTTGGCCCTGTTGAACCAGTGGATTCCTCTACTCTCCTCCCACCATTATTCATCCCAGACGATTATCCTACTCCCCCCTCACCATTAACAAACCTCTTTCCAACGAGTTCATCCAACAACGAAATACCTGCCCCTCAAGGAAATACCGATGACGTGGATCATTCTAAGCTTCAGAGGATGTTTGGATTGGGCCCAGCCAAGGCTGAAATGGGCCAAACAATACTTAAGGCATGTCCTTCACGTCTTTTAAATCTCAACTTACAATGGTACAAAGCGAGATTGATAACCATTCTCTTTACAGATGTCTCCTGCAAATAGGGAAGCTGCCATGGTCTATGCTTCCTTATCCCGCCAACCAAATGGAAATACTGCTCGTAATCCAACAGGCAATCATTGCAATCAAGACGTGAACCTGGCTCCTGGAGTTTTTCCAAGTCAGCCATCGTCTAATATATCTGACTTTCAGTTTGGTCAAGCATTCAAAGTGAGTTTTTTTTTTAAAAAAAATTGATTGTTTGATGTGATAATTGTGAGTGAGTGTATCTTCACCTTTTCTTTCTGTTTCATAGAACCAGTTGAAGAACTTCATACAGAAAACCCTGACGGATGCACAAGTTCAAACTTACAATCTGGAGCATGTACCCGCTGATAGCAAGGTTATTGATCTGTCGCTTGTACGGATGACAAAAGTGAGTGAATCAATGCCCCCTTCTGCTTGATACAATGCGATTGGATTTCACTTACTTGAATTTTATGACAGCGATGGGTAGCCATGCTTTCTGATGCAGACAAGGCCTACTTTCTTCCACCGGGGTATAACCAAAAGAACCCAAATCCTCAGGCGGTATCAATGGTGGATAAACTTGCCTGCGACTTCATCAAAACCAACAAAGGCATCCTTCGTGGCTGTGTCAGTTTTCATTTAGAATATCATGATCTCTGCTGGTGTAATGTTTATTCAACTGCATTTGGGTTTTGTAGTTGATGAAAAACGTTGTGATCAACAGCATCTACAGGAGGTTAGAAGGACCGATTCCCAACATGAATCAGCTCTATGTGCATGTGAGTAACCCTTTGAATCAACTTCATCTTCCACCGGTACAATTTTGATATGAACTGATTGACTTCTTCTTTTAGATCAAGAAGCACCTGCCTTATACCAGTAACTTTACACAGAAATCCCCAGTCAATACCCAGGTATTAGTCAGGTTTGCTTATCTGCAAATGGAGACCATCGCTTATCACCAGAGTGGACAAAATAATCGGGCCGCGCAATGGGGCGTGATTGACCGGCAGTTATTAATGCTCCAACAAAAGAGCATGGATTATTTTTTTCGTAAGTGGATTCCTCTGCTTGACTTTTGATTCACAACTAATTACATGTATTGTGGTGTGGAACGGTTCATCAGGTGGTTGGAGTTGATCCTTGATAAGGATGCCGCATTGTTTGGTACGGGCAATACGACTTATAATCAACTTCCACCGGATGCCATAGTGATGCCCACTGAAGAAGAGATTGAGGATCACATCATTATTGCCAGGGAACCCCGCACTGAAGATAACTTGTCCCAACAAGCTCAGAGGTAGATCAAATGGCGGCGCCCGTAGTAACCACGGTTGCTTTCCTCAACACAACGGAGCCAGCAGTAGGCGTAATTGCTTTCATTGACAACATGTACACTTTTTTCTCTCAAGGCAATCAACCTTTGTATCTATCTCAGTTTTCTCGATTGTTACCTTTACTCTTATGTCTCTCATTGATGTGCTAAAATCTGCAGCGCTTGAGCACCCCATTGGTAATGAGTGGTCGCTTCCTCGGGGATCAAAATTCAGTCAAAATGTAAATAAATAAATAATATTTATCAAATAGTGGAAATGAAAAAAAAAAAAAAAAAAACCGGAGCAGAAATGCAAATTGGATTGCTCAGACAAAAAAGTCCGGATCACAATCTGGACAAGATCCGACAAATAAATAAACCCTGCACCACACACTGTTTCATTCGCTCTGTCCGGACTTTGCTCGGGTAGTCCCTACGTTGGCCTCACCTCCTCCAGACAATGACCTAACCCTTGACAGACGTTGGGTCAACCTGACACATACTCACGTCACGGTAGGGGGCAGTTGGGGCTTCGTTGGATGCTCGCTGTGAGGCAGTAGGATCATCCATCATGCTACGGTGCCCGCTTTTGGTGATGACCTCAAAATGGTAGACCAACGGTGGTCAGCCTGCAAAAATCTACCATTGGACCAACATAAATTTTGCCGGTGGACCCACGTCAGGTTGGCCTGGTGGTGTAGCTCCTAGCACAAGCTTTAGTCCCCTCACTAATCATGGGGGGAGCAGCTGCATAGCTACATGGATTGATGGGGGCCTCCCTAATTTGGGGTCTCTGATGCTTGGCGTAGGCGGGGGTGTTGGAGCCTCTGTACGCCATGCATCAGACGGCTTAGCTCAGTGGTAGAGCAGGTCTGTACCATGACTGTGACATGGGTTCGACTCCCATAGTTGTCCTGTCTTTTCAACCAAGTCTAGTGACTTTAATCTAGACTCGGGTTGTTCTATAACAATGACTCCCTTCATGTCCTCCGTCAACAAAGTGAAGTGTGATGTCGTTCCGATCTGTCTGGCGGATAACACAATTGTCAGCTTGACTCATTCGGGTTGTTTCCCCATGCCTCTCAGTGGCACTACCTTGATGAAAACCTTGGTAGTCCCTTCCCTTCACAAACCACTCATGTCCATTGCAGGTATGTGTGACAAGGACCTTACCGTATGCTTCAGCAAAAAACACCTGTCGGATTTTCAACTCCTTGGGGCTTTCCATTTGCGGCACTGAAGTTGGGGCGGGTTATAGATGTGGGAACTTATATTATCTTCCCTCTGAGCTTGACGTAAGATTCCTTTCCATTTTGTCTGTCATTTCTATCTCGTCTGCTACCTTGGATTCTAGTCGTGACTCTATAGCGGCATTGACTTGCCAGGCGGAATATATGGCTCTAGGAATGGCAACCAGACAGCTACTATGGGTCCAACAATTGATTGAGGATGTATTGGGGCACAAGTTCATAGGACATCTTATTTGTGACAATGAGTCTGCGATCAAGGTAGGAAAAGAAGACAGCTCCAACAAAAGGACGTGGCACACCAAGAGAGAATTTTACATTATTAATCAAGCCCTATTTGAAAAAAAGGCAACACTGTTGTGGGTAGCTACGGACAAGCAGTTAGCGGATATCCTGACTAAAGCACTGACCCCAGAAAAACATGGGTTACATGCTAAGCAGATACAGCTTGAGACCGCCTAGTTGACAGGGGGGGTGTTGAGACCTACACCACGGACGCAGCAAAAGTTTATGGGACCCGCTTTGAAACATTTCCAGTTGAAAGCCTATTTTTTTAGGTCCCGAGGGTCATAAATCCATTGTCCCACAGGATCATTTTTTTTTCTTGTGGGACAATGGTTTTAATCCCTGAGATCCAACTGTGGGAGTATCAAAAATCCTTCAAAAATAAGGTTCTCAAAGCGAACAAACAGGAGCAAACTCCCCACAGCGCTAAGTTCCCATTCTGAAGGGGATTTTTTTTCTTTTTTTTTTTTTTCAGGATCATGCTACCGGCATTTTCTTCTCTTGAAACTTTGAGAAATCAAGGTTTCCTAGAACACAATGGCCGGCCCAAGAAACCGAGTACAAGATGCACAAAATGCTCTGATTGGTACATGCAGCGGATAGTCGACTGGGTAAGGCCTCGCTGTGCCTGGTCATGAGACTTGAGATCATGGGTTCAACCCCTTGTTTTGCCTGCGCAGGCCTGTGATGCACCCGTGCTGCAGTGTTTTTTGGGTGCGAAAGCTGCTTTGTCTCAATTGAAGTCTAAATTTTTCAACGTTTTTTTATCGGTTTTTGCAACCGACTTCCAACCAATCCCGTTGGAGATTGGTTTTTATGACGGATCTCCAACGGGATTGGAATGTTGGAACAAACATTCCAAAAGTGGTTTCCGCAGGGGCGTCAACCCGACGTGCCCTGCGGATTCAATGGGGAACGTTTGGCGTTCGGTTTCAAAGACCGATCGCAAACATTCATTTGCTGCCGTGGTGTAGGTATACTTATACCAAGGCTCTGTGATAGTTGACTGCGGCACAGCTATGCTTGTACATAGTGCTATAGAGTTGTTTTCCCTCTGTTTCTCTCCAATGAAATATAGATTCTCTTTGGGCCCGTTCGGCTGCCGCGGGCTCAGTATCTCGAATTCCCAAGATACGTATCTGCCCATACGTACCTCAGGGAATTTAGGACATGGTCCCCGCGGCAGCCGAACACGAGGCCGTATCTGGGGCAGGCCACAGCTCCTCCCCAGATACAGACACTGGGCCTGTTTGGCTGCCCTTCACACCTCTCTCCTGGTGGTTAATATCAGCCATCAGGAGAGAGGGCAACTTTCCATCACTCTTTCGATGGCCCATATCGGCCATTGAGGGAGTGTCTACACCCTCCCGATGGCTGATATCGGCCATCAGGAGGGTGATGCACCATCCCAAAGGCCAATATTGCCCATTGGGAGAGTGTATCACCCTCCCAATGGCTGATATCCGCCATTGGGAGACAGATAAACCCTCCCGATGGCCAACATTGGCCATTAGGAGGGTGTTGCACCCTCCCGATAGCCAACATTGGCCATTGGGGGTGTTGCACCCTCCCAATGGCCAATATTGGCCATTAGGGGGGTGATACACTCTCCCCGTGGCTGATATCGGCCATTGAGAGGGTGATACACTCTCCCCGTGGCTGATATTGGCCATCGGGAGGGTGTAGATACTCCCTCGATGGCCAATATTGGCCATCGGGAGGGTGATACACTCTCCCAATGGCTGATATGGGCCATCGGGAGGGTGATACACCCTCCCAATGGCTGATACTGGCCATTGGGAAGCTGCATCACCCTCCTAATGGCCGATATCAGCCATCGAGGGAGTATCTACACCCTCCCGATGGCCGATATCAGCCATCGGGAGGGTGATACACTCTCCCGATAGCTGATAACAGCCGTTGGGAGGGTGTATCTCTCTGTTGATGGGCAATATTGGCCATCAACAAAAAGCACAGTCCGTTGACGGCCGATATCGGCCATTCACAGACTGTGCTTTCTCCTGATGGCCGATATTGGCCATCAGGAGAGTATAGAGGCACTCTCTTGATGGCCGAAATCGGCCATCGAGAGAGCAAGGTGTTGTGTTGTGTGGTCTGTTTGATGATGGTGATGGACACCACTGGTGCCGAGATACCGTATCTGAGTTGAGATACACCCAAATAGGTGTATCTCATTGAGGTGAGGGACGAGATACGGTATCTCGAATATTTTTGAGATACTGAAGTCGCCCGAACGCTCAGTATCTCATTTCTCGGTATCTTGTCCAACGAGATACTGTATCTCAAGCGTATCTCGGGTTTTGCGGGGGCCCGCGAGATACACTCGAGATACGCTCGCGCGGCCGAACGGCCCCTTCATCTCAACAGTTTTCCTTCTTCGACAGAGCTGCGCCGTAGCGTCACAAAAATACTTTCAAACACACTTGAAATTTTTCTTCAAAAAAACTGTTTATAATTGGGGCGGCCTGAGATGAGTGACCCCATATAATCTGTTGTATTGCCAAGAGTCACCGACCGTCCGTCTCTGTGAGACAGAGACCCTCCTGTACGGCTCTTCTTTACAGAGAGAGAGGCTTTGTTACGCTCGCAGCGTTGAAACGTTGTGCACTTGAGCCTGATCAGGTGCACTTCTTACTCCGGCCGTGCACCGCTTACTTGTTACGCTCCGATCATTACAAGAAGGGGTTGATTTTGGTGGAGAACTCGTCCCGCTAAAACTTGAAAGGAACTACGAGTATAGTTATATTTTGAGACAGTGAGGGACATGGTGGCAAAGCCAGAAGCTCATTTATACCTTCTTCTGCTACATAAGGGATCTATTACTATAACGAGTCCACACCTTTGCCCAATTGTCCCACTTGTAAGATCCAATATACCACCAGTCACATCATCAGCCAAAACCAAGGTATTTAAACTTTTCGGTTCTCTCCACATGATTTTGGCTGTTGACTGGTTTGTCCATCTTCTGATCTTTATCCGATATTCCCGTGCCGTCATCATTTTCTTTCCCTTTGAAGATTCAATAAGTAGGATCCCACCATAACAGCTTTATATTGGCGACCAGACCCGGCAAGTTATAAAAAGGCTTAATGGTAGTGTCAGTCAGTAAAATATCTTCTCCTAACCTCGTCTTCATATTGCTGAGATCATGCGGTGTTTACCCTCTGCAATGTTTCAGTGTTTCCTTGAGCTCACACTGCCTGATCCTCCGTTTATGTATATTTATGCGCCCATTTCTTTTGACTGATAAGTTGAAGAGCAACATGAAGATCGTCAGTTTTGCAATACTCATTATTCTCCCCTGCGTCTTGGCCCTGCTCCGATACAAAAAAATCAAAATTCCCAACAGGAGTTGGGGCTCCGGGGTAGAGCAGATTCTGAATCAACCAGACTGGTCCTCGCGTTCATTAATAGACTTTACCGGTGATTACGCGCGCAGATTGTCGGCCACTACCATTGGCGAGGAGCATACTAACTTTCATTTGAGGGTATCAAAACACCTTCGTAGCAAAAAAATTTACCTCTCCAACGATTCGGATCAACCGCAGACTTACTTGCTGCTCGACGATGTCCGTCATCTCGGGTTGCTTAAGGTCATTCAGCCCAAGGAAAAGCACCGAGTGATGGCCAGTGAGCTCCGAGTCTACATCAAGCATCCCCTAAGGGTAGACTCACAAGCTCAGCCCCATGTGGATCAAAGAACCTTGTCTGATGGCAGAACCTCCATGGATGGTCTAGGTTGGTGACAACTCTGTACTCTAAGCTATGTACCAGGCAACTCAGCTGATTCTTTTCCTACCCGCAGCCCGGGAGCATCATTCACTCGGCGGTGAACTAGAGTCGGAGATGGAGAGCAACCTCAGTGAAGACGAAGGCGCGACCCTGCAGGCACCCTGACCTCCGACAGGATGGCCGGTCAGGCACAGCCGAAGACACAGCGCGCGGTATTCTCCCCTTGGCCTCAACCCGGCAAGGCTTCAACCCGGCAAGGCTCAAAGAGCTTCCTCCCTCTGGCCTCGACCCAGCAAGGCTCAAAGAGCTTATCACAGACTCCGGGAGCATCCGATTTTTTATTTTATTTTTTTTAAGTCCAGAGTTGTTTTGCCCAAAGCTTCCTCGTATTTACTCTCTACACATCTTGTCTTGAACTTTTTTCTCGTCAGATTTGAGTTATCCGACGTGTTGTGCTTGTTTTGATCCCAGTACATCACTGATCCAATCCAACTGAGAAACTTGCTTCACAATCACCGGTCCTTATGTACCCCAGAGGGGGAGGGGGGGGGGGAGGGCACTTTCTCGAAACCAAGCTCAGCTGCAAATCGTGGCCGTGGGATCCACAATATTGGCAGCTCTACTGGATCCGGGCTGGAAGAGTTGAACTCGTCAGCTGGAGACGCATGGTGGCCTCTTGCCATCGGGCTGGACGTCTCATGTCCGCCACCAACTTTTTTTACGCCAACTTGACCACTATGACGTGTTTGGAACTGGAGAGGGCACCCCGGCCTGAGTGCAAGCTGGTTCTGCACCCTACGTCAATAGGTATTTTTTACAAATAACCGAAAAAAAAGAACAAGTGAGAGAAGGAGAGAACAGCGTAGAGTCTAGATATTGAGAATTAGTACTAATCTATCAAGTCTGTTTTTGGGTTAATGAAAAAAGAGGGGGCGGTGGATTATGGATGAGAAAACGCATGAAAAATTTCAAAAAAAAAAAAAAAACATGGAAAGAAGAAGGAAGAAGAAGACGAAGAAGGAAAAGGAAAAGGGAAAGAAAAAAAAAAGTGTAAAATGAACAGATTATGAGAAAGAGTACCAGCAACGAGAAAGCACAGAAAGCGGGCAGTGAAGCGAGGTGTGAACCAAGTGCATGAACGCCCAGTGGCCAGGGAGATGCGGAAAGAGATATACGAGAAGGGGGAACGTGAGAGATGCGGGCTGCCAACGAACGATATCCCCTTGGCCGCCACGGGCCTTTCATGACCAGACGCGTCGTCTGCCCGCCCGGTGCAACATGTGGGATCCAATGGGGCACTCGGCCCATCCGACTGGCCGAGTCTTCCCCCGGGCCTCGCGACCGGCCTCAGCAGCCGCGCGCGCCAGCGCCACCCCAACCACAGACGCCCGGCTAAACATGCGAATCAGAGACCACACAGAAGAGAGAGGCAGTCAAGGAGAAGGACTTACATCGGCAGCGGACGAAAGGGGATGAGAAGACGTGCATGGACGGCGGGATCGCGGCGGGGGGGGGGGGGGGGCAAGTTTGGAGCAGATATCGGGGCGGGCGTGGGAGATGATTAGAGACGAGGAGGCAGGAAAGAACGGGCGGCAGAACAGGTAGGGCGGGGGGGGGGGGCGAGGTGTCGCCGTGGGTCAGTCGACGAGCTTGCGGATGAGGCCGAGTGCGACGTCCATGGCGTTGTTCCACTGCGCGTCGGGGTGGCTCGCGAGCGCCTTCTTGTACGAGTGCGGCTCGCGCTGGTCGGCGGCGAGACCGGGGTCATCGGCGGCGGCGGCAGCGGCAGCGGCAGCGGCAGCGGCGGGAGAGGGCGGCGGGGAAGCGGGGGGATGGGCTCGGAGCAAGGCGTGGAAGCGCGCGAGGAGCCGCGCGTTCATCTCCTGCGCCTCGTCGAACTTAGCCAGCCGGGCCTCGATCTCGGCGAGCCGGGCGGCCTGCCACTCCTGCTCGCCCTTGGCGGCGGACGGGGGCGCGGTACGAGAGGTGAACAGCCGGCGGAGCCGGCGCAGGCTCTCGAGCTTGCGGGCGATCTGCTGCCCCGCGCGCGTCAGGTTCCCCGTGAACCTTTCATACTTCTGCCGCCCGCCCTCGTTCACCCCCTCCTCCTGCACCCGGCACGGTCGAGGAGTCTCGACCAGTTTGCTGCTCGCCGGCGCCTCCAGAAAGCTCCGCAACACCCCGCTGCTCAGGAATCGTTTCGAGTCCTCGCGCGCGGCACAGGGGGATGGCAGAGGGGTCGGGTCTTGCGGCGTCGTAGAGAGCTCGTGATAGTGCTCCGTAAGGTACTCGAACGAACATGATACTTCCGTTTGCGCCAGTAGGGGCTCGTTCAGCTTCATGTACGCCTGGAAGACCAGGTCCACATAATCGAGGCAGCCTGCGCGGCCTTCTTCTGCCCACACCTTCTCGCGCCCAAACTTGGCCACCATAGCTTCGTGCAGCTCCTTGATCAAGAGGAAGTCGCCCATGGCGTCCGCAGCGTGCATGAGGTTGAGATAAGCCTGCACACTGTCCAGTTCGTTACGAGCATGCGAAAGGTGGTGCTGGTGGTTCTTGTTGAGTGCGTGGTGGTGGGGACTGGAGGGACACTGCTCGATGAGCTTCTGGGACATCTTGATCATCATGGGCTTGGGCGCGCGGGTGGCGATGAGGCCGGCGAGGATGATGGTCGTGAGCAGGCCCGTGAGAACCAGCTTGTACTTGAGCTTCATCTCCCGATCTACCAGGCTGCTCAACCCCGCCCAGTCCTGGTGCACGATCCGGCTCCACACCAGCCCCATCATGTGCGTCGATCGCATCTGCCCCTGGTTCTCCTGCATCTCCCGATCCATCAACTCGCTCAGCGTTTGAGGCGGCGTCCCGATCATCGCCAAGATCCTCACCATTTCTGACATGACAATGGGCGAAGGCTTGAAGTGTTGGAAATCGCGCGTTGCTGCTGCTGCTGCTGCTGCTGATGATGATGATGAGGAGGAGGAGGAGGAGGAGGAGGTTGCCCCTGCTGGTGTCAAGTTTTGGTTGTAGACTTTCATGAATAGGTCGATGAGCTGGGGATACCCGAGCCGTGGATCGTTAGGATCTATAGTGATTGAAAGATCGCTTGAAGAGGAGGCATGAGGAAGCTGGTGAGGGAGAGGGGGCTGGGCAGATCTAAGTCTAATTTTTTGACGAATTTGAGCTTCGAGCCATTCCCTAGTATACCGGAGATATTTCTCCAATTCGCGCTCACCGAGGAGCTGGAGCTGATCGAGCCGTTGGATCCATGAGGTCAGTTGGCGGGGCTCAAGCGGCGCATCATCTGAGGGCAGGAGCAGAATATCTAACCATACTGAAAGCAGCAGTCGGTTGGACGAGTGGGTAGCTTGTTGTTGCTCGATCCAGCGAATCAATCCGTCTGTACCTTCCTGCTGATAGATGTACTTGGCCATGACTGCGGTGGTGATAGGTCCGACGAGGACAGGCGGTTGTTCTTGTGAGCAATGTTGTTGTTCCGGTTGTTGACAGGCAGACATGGATGCTTTGGCACAGATAATCAGAGCCATACATTGGTCGAACTTATGGAGATGGGTGCTGCTGGAGTCCAAGGCGAGTGCTAGGTCGGGGCGATCGAGGATGAGGTAGATGGATAGCAGGCTAGCGTACGCGCTCTCGTTCGGAGTCCAGGGCTGGTTTGCGAACGAGGTGGGTTTAGTCTTGATCCGACTGACTCGCTTGAAGAACCTGCCGCCAATGGAGCGAGCCTGAACGGACAGATCGATGGAGGGGCCAAAGTCGAAGTGAGTGAGCAGGGACCAGGCGCGTTCGATCTGTGCCCATCTGACCAAGTTCTCGATGTACGCCTCGATGATTCTAGTGTTGGGGGAGGGCGACTTGAGTTGTACGCTCATGACCCGCCTCATCATGCCCATCCCCCGCCCGATGAGGCCGCATACCTTGAAGAGGTTCGGGTAGAAGTCGTCGATGAGCTGGCCGGGCTGCCTGGTGGCTTCGATACGGTTCAGATAGTAGTTGGCACGCTGCTGGTCGTTGAGGATGAGGGATCCGAACAGCAGGCCAGCCAGTTGGTCGAGTTCCTGCAACTGCGAGGGTGTGGGTGCGTTGGAGAGCTGGGTGAACTGGGCTGGGTGCAGATGTCCGTGCTGGAGTGCGAGATGGATGAGCAGCGGCAGCGATGGTTTCCTATGGCTGAGCGGGAGCCTTGGGGAAGCCGAAGGACAGGCGAAGCTTCTGCGGTTAATGATGACTCGGAGTCGGAGAGACTGTCTCGACATCAATCAGGTTGAAGGTAGAAGTTGAGCGAGGGAGAAGAGGAAAGTCGGACACTGGGGATTCTTTTATATATGTCATTGAAGGCGGAAAAAAAAAAAAAAAAGAAAAGAAAAACAGGAAATGGACACAAAAAAAAAGAAAAAAAAGAAACAACGATAGGACACCTTCAGCTTCTTCCGCCAATCTCAGAATGGTCCACAGCAGCACTGGAAGACTGAGGATGGGCATGGCCAACAGCGGCAGGGCCTCCATGCGGCATCACCACCACGGGCGGAGCCTGCTCGGCAGCCATCGGCAGCCGAGTCGTACCACCACCACCGGGCCCCATGGGACTGCCGAACCCCTTGGACTGGCAGTCGGGACAGAACCAGTTGCCAGTCGGATCTTCCGTCAAACCAGCACACTGATAATGGAACTGCCCAAAGAAAAAGAAGAAGAAAAAAAAAGAACAATTCAATTTCAACACATGAACGCATCGAGGGAGAGAGAGAGAGAGAGAGAGAGAGAGAACTACTTACCCATTCGATCGGGCATTCCGAGTTGTCACAAGCCACCATCCGGTCCCCATACACCTCTCCCTTACAGATACAATAGGCTCGGGTGGATGAGCTGTGGTTGGAGTCCGAGCTGTAGTGGTTGTTGGCAACCAGCTCGTCGTCGACCAGCACGCGGTCATCATCTGGCTCTCTCTGCTCGCGATTCTTGCGCTTCCTGGGTGCACCACCAGACTGTCTCTTAGTAGTAGTAGTAGTAGTAGTGCTAGTCGTCGTCGTCGCATCACGCCCATCCAAGGGTCTCTCAGTCGTCACTAGCTCATGCTCCTGCGGGCCACGTCGCACCGCTGATGCCTCCACGTCCGGCTCTGCTCGACTAGTCCCGCTGCGCACCTCTTTCGACTCGTCTCGCCTCAACGACGAGCCCGACTCCGGCTGCCCAGGCGAGAGATGGGCCGTCTTGCGTGGTCGAGCCTTGCTGCTGCTACCCCCTTCTACCACATCCTCCAGCCGTAGCACACTCTCCTTCCCCTTCCGCCCACCACCACCCCCCTCCGCCTTGCGCGTCCCGGACTCTTTGGTGTTGTTGCCCGCGTCGACCGACGGACCACCCTCGTTGGAAGCCACCACCGCAGATTTCTTGGGGTTCCCACGCTTGCCCTTCGGTCCCCCAGTGCCCGTCGTGGCGCCATTATTCAATCCACTGCGTTTGGTGTATGCCCGCTTGGCAACTGGAGGGGCAGGGACGGTGGTCCCGTCGGGTTTGGTGATGGTCCCATTGATCTGTCGAACTGCTCCTGTGGCCGCCGTTTTGCGACTAGTACTTCCCGCCGAGGAGGTCGTCCCCGGTTTATTAGGATGGGGTAATGGCGAGGGGAAGAGGCTACCCGCAAGTCCGTTGGCTTTCGGGTCAGTCGTCTTCGCGAGATAAGCCTGATCTTCAGGATTGGGCGCTGCCCGATCAATGTTTTTCGCTACTGAACCGACTTGGTTACTAAAAAAAAAAAAAAAAAAAAAAGAAGAAGATAACGCTCATCAGCATCAGAATTGAGGGGATGGGGAGCAAAAAAGAGGATGGCTACCTTTTACGGACACGTTTCTTGGGGCCAACGGGTTGCTGAGGGGTAGGGCTGGGCTTGGAGGCAGAGTAGTCCTCCGGTTCGGGATGGACAAGGGCGGAAGGAATGCGAGCGCGTTTGCCCTTGCTGGCGGGGGGATTTGGGCTTGCGGGCACGCCGAGCTGCGAGTGTTGGCGTGCCAAGGGGTTCTTCGTGGCGAGGTTGGAATTGCGTGGCTCGGAGGGGTGATGGTCATCTAGTGTGGTGTTGCGGTGTTTATCGTCATGATGTACGGATTGCGAGTAGATGTGTTGATCTAACGCTCTACTGCTACTGCTACCCCCGATCTCGGCTTGATCGCGTCTAAGGAGTGCTAAGTCATCGTCGTGGTGATGTCCTAAGCGTGGACGCTTTGTGAGCGGTGGTTGCGGGTCGAATTGGCGATTTGAATGATTGTGATACACTTGACGGATGGGTGATTCCTGGTGGTAGTTGATGAATTCGCGTGATGGGGGACTCTGCAGGTGCGTGGGGTTGGAGTTCTGCCATACTCCACCGATGGGCTTGGATCGGAGTGATCCTGATAGCTGGGGGTAACCCGTGGGGAAGGTAGAGGGTGGTATTTGAGTTTCGAGGGATGCAGGCAGTGAGGAGATGAGGAGGGAGGTGGTGGTGTCGAGTTGTCTGATATGGTGTGAGAGCTGAAGAGAGAGTGTGGGTGTGTTAGTATGTATGTTTCGTTTTCTCTGTTTTTCTGTTTTTCTACTGACTGATTCGCATGTCCCGTTGGCTACTCTGATTTTATCCTGTGCTCCTAGTTTGTATCGTTGTATGTCTTGTGTGATAGTTCGTAGTAGTTCTAGTCTCTGTTGTGGTGTGAGTGTTTGTGGGTTCCTGAGTGATTGAGTGAGTTGTTCGAGTGCTTGTGTGAGTTGTTTGAGTGGTTCACTGAGTACTGCATCTAGTTCTCTTAGGTCAGAGAGTGATCGTGTTAGTGATGGTGGGATGGCTTCTAGTGTGTCTGCGCATCCTTCTATCAGATGAACTGGTTCTGCAAACTGTTCGATCGCCATCCTTTCGTCCCTTCGCTTCCTCGTTCTATCTAGTTTATTGTTCTCTACTTGTCGTTGTCGTAGTCGTGCTGCTGCTGCTACTGCTGTCACTGTCACTGTCTGTTTCGGCGGCATCTTGTTTTTTTAATAAAATGGTTCTATGTAGTCTTTCTCTAAAGTGTTCTTAAAATGACAAAATGGCCCAGATACATACACACAGTCCAACCAGCTGTGACACCCAGCTGACATCCCACCACAATCCTACTGGCGGACTTCAACTACAGTACTGAACATCACATATTGCTCTCTGCTTAATGACTACAATCCTGCCTTTCTCAACAAACTTCACTAGAGTCGGCAAGATTTGATTGTACCAGCTGTGTTGGTTGTGTTTGACTCGACACATGAGTTTCAAAATAGTGCCAAGGCATTAATCATGTGGATTGATTTCTTTGGGGCTACTACATACAACATACAGCAGACAAGAATCCAACAATATTTCATAAGTGCGGGTCATGATGATCTTGCTTTTCTGTTCAGAATTCTAGTATTCCGGTGCATGATTTATAGCCATCAAATACACAGATCCCGCTCAAGGGGATGTACTGTCGCGTGGTCAGTTTAATCACTTCCTGTGATACCCCATGCCTCCCACGAGACTCGAGATCTGAGGCAATTCACATCCTGAAGACCTGACCCTGAACCAGAAGCAGAAAAAAAGAAAGAAAAAACAACAACAAGTTTTTTGAAGAAAAAAAAAAGGATAGGCCGCCAATGCTTTGAATACAAAGTACCACGTCACCGTATAGTCTTCATTCCCAGGCTCGCACTCCTTCGCGAATTTGGGCACTTGGGTCCATAGGATTGTTTCATGAGCACAAAAAACACACACACACACATATCGAGAATGAGAGATCAAGTGTGAGGAATATTTTAAAATGAATCTGATCTGCTGATGAATGATGAAGATTAAAACCTCACTCAAATCTTTGGGATCATCATCCCATGCTGCCTCCGCGAACCAATCGTATATGCGCCGAGTTTTTGACAAAGTTCTCAACCATTTCAGAAGCCATCTCGAATTGGGGGCCATCGGTGGCTCCTCGGTCAGTTGAATATGGTTCATAATTGTTATTGAGATCTCCTTTCTCCCATTCAGCCTGAACTTCCTCTTCAACGGTTTGTCGAACCTCTCTCAAGATTCGTCTGAATGTTTCCAAGTCATCCGATGCTTGTTGCCGATAAATGGATTGCAACTTGATGTAGCTTTGCGTATCTGACTTCATGTCAGGAAGCACACCAGATAGAGGTAGGCCCCAATTATAAACATGTTTTTGAAAAACTTCTCAACTATTTTCAACTACATTTGAGTTGAGAAATAGCGAGATTTTGTTATGAATTGATCTCAAAACCAGCTCAAATCAACTCCTTGAGTTGATTTGAGATTGTAAAATCTAGAAGTTGTTTGATTGCAACGGCCAGAGGGTCTTTGTCATGTGTGTGCGCTTTTTGCATGTCATGCAGCACCACATTCGGCTCCTTTTGGCCTTATGTATAGGCGTGAGAACACCTGTTACAAAGGCTATGTAGTAGCCAATCTCACGTCTCGTTTCATCTCGCTTCATCTTGCCTGCAAGCTATAAGTGTCCCATTAATACACTTCATTCAAGAAAGATGTTGCAATACGCCTCAAGTTAGGTGGTTAGGTTAGGTTTTAACACCTCAAGTTAGGTAGTTAGGTTGTTAGGTCTTCTGTTAGGTCTCCTGTTAGGTTAGGTTCAGGGCGCCAGGCATCGGGGCTGGGGTTTCTTTCTAAACATCGCGAGGAGTGATTATTGGTACAGAAAAGAGAGATGGAGCGAGATGAAACAAGATGGCAGAATGGCTACTAGATAGCCTTTGATACAGTGGTTCCCACGGCTATACAATAGCCAAAATGTTATCGACAGGGGTGTCATGCAGCAGGAAGGCTGGGATGACAGCCTGAAATGACCCGGCACAGCCCTGTGAATACGTGTCCGATTGTCACATAGGTTGCGCCATGTCCAAGTCGGTATAGTCCCACGGCAACTTGAGCTTCTACAGTCAAAGGCTCGCCACGTCCCAGCATATCTTGCTGCAGTTCGTCCCGGAGCTCGTCTGATAACCAGTTGAAGTCGGCCAGGGACAATTGGAAGAACTCCACAAATCGTGTTTCAGGAATTCAATTATCTTTCCAAGGCTCCCATCAATCCGCTCGCTTGTAAGGCTGACAATTGACTCAAACGTAAACTCTGTGTGATTGTTTGCGTTGAAGTGTTTGCCAAAGAGCCATATGAGTGAGCAAGTCGTTTGGGCGGGAGAGTTTCATCTGGTTTGTCTTGGAGTGAGAGTATTTTGCTTATTGGCTTGAGCCAGGCTGGGGTGTGGGACGTTGACAAAGGAGCAGATGGGGTTTATAATTGCACACTGCTTTTGAGCTGCTTTTGAAACATTTTTGAGAAAGAAATTGGCTAAAAAAACAACAGAATTTTGTTTCAAAAGACTTTCAAACACGCTTGAAAATTTTTTCAAAAACCTGTTTATAATTGGGGCCGTAGTTGATGTCTAGGATTGCGCTTGACAAATTCCCTCAGACTTCTGACAAGTAGCCAAAACCTGCTGTCCCACCAGGGTACTTGATCACACTGTGGATCTTGGAATAATGCCTCGATATGCTCAGGCACCTGGTAGGCAAAGTGGGGCACGTGAAAAAGTGTTGCATTGCATGATTAACGCTAGGTAAGCTGCATGATATCTTACATACTTTGGTGGGTTGGCAAGCTTTCCAAATCATGCCCACGGCTTCATCAAAGTTGTCCTCATCCGCATTTCTCTTCTCAGACAAGATCATCTGCTTCAACTCTTCTCGTTGCGCTGAATCTTGAGGTAATTTTCCATCATGCTATATACATATACAGTCATTCCAAAATGGAATGGAATTGGGAAAACTTGAGTTTTCCCATTTCCTGCCGAGCTGTGCAGATGAGCAACTAGGTTATGCACATAGCCGTCTGCTCGGGCTGCCACCCCGGGTTGTTGCTTGTGTGGTGCTCTTGTTGAGGCATCACGCATGAAGGAACAAGCCTATAAAGGCCAACTCCATCGCAGAAGCAATGCCCTGACAATCAATCAATCTGTATGTGAAGTACCTAGCAGTCGACCTCCGGAGTCAGAACGTCAGCACCGACAATATCAAGAGGATCCTTCAAATCAATTTCTCTCAGAGCTCTTTGCACCAATGGACCCACCTTTTCAAACGTACCGGGAGTGTGGTTAGAAACCCAGATGAATATCGACCCTTTGGTCCAAGGCCTACAATTCCACCGGAGATACAAGATCAACTCCGAGAATACTTGAACAACAATCCAAGCGCTTACCTGGACAAGATTCAAACTTGGCTGTTTGAATAGCACGAAATCATCACCTGCATTTTGACCATTGATCACATGCTCCAAAATAAAATGAACATCATCCTGAAGAAGAATAACTGAGTCAATCCCAATCAGTCCGACTGAAAGCTGGGTGAATACTTCAATGTAGTGGGTACAATGCCTGCCAAGTTCCTGGTGTTTGCAGGTGAGCAGTGTTCAACTTGCTTTTGTTTTTCATCCAACTGATTCAAAATTTTGTATACAGATGAATCAGCAATATGTCAACGAAGCCTTGTCCATATGCGTGGCCGTGCACCTCGCGGGCAGAGAAGTCAGCACCCACCAGCAAGATCAAATGCAAAGCGGTACTCCCTTCTCCCCGGTATATCACTATATGGAGTTTTGGGAATGGATATAAAGGAAGGATTGTTCAAGCGACCCAACTTTGAATCCTTTCTGCAGCATACTCTGGCAAGTCAACAAGTCTTTCATCTTGTAATGATCATCGCTGATCATTGCTTACTGTTTCAGTTGCCTTGGATGAATCCTTTCCCAGGAATCAACTCAGTCTTGATTGTGGACAACTGTAAAATCCATCAAGGTGGAAACATCCAATCCTTTTGTGATCAACGTGCAGTTCAATTGGTATATCTACCACCCTATTGGCCTGAACTGAACCCCATCAAGATGTGTTTCTCCGTTTTGAAATCACATTTTCGTCGTTCAAATGGTTTAGAAATTGCCAATGAGGAAGAGATTGCTTACATCTACAAGACTTCTTCATTTGTCTTAGATGATCAATTGTGTTATCGAGAGTACAAAAGTTGTGGTTATCTTGTCTGAATTACACCAATATATTGTCTTGAGGATGCGGACAATCAGCAAAAACTATCATATTTTTAGTATTATCAATAATTATTTACAAATCTGTAGAAGCTTTGATTAGAAACTTATACCAACAATCAATTCAAGCTATTAATTATTTTTGGGATCATTGAAATCAAAGTTCTTCAAAAAAACCTTCAGAATCAGAATCATTTGGTCCTTCGGACTCATTTGCTTCTTCAGAATTATTTAGTGATTTTTTCTTGAGATGCTCAGTAAAACAATCAACATTATCACAAAGACTTGCAACTAAACCACAGGGCATCTCATATTTATTGAGAAGGGAGTTCACAACCAAGTCGGCTGCAAACAAGTGATAACTATTAATGTACTGCTCATGACAGAACCTAGCAATATTGTCATCAAATTCACAGTCTTTGAAACCACAAAATTCAAGATATTGGGCCATTGAGACACAGAGCGTCTGACCAAGCTTGTAAATGAGATCCAGGTCTCTCGCAGGTTGGATTGATGGACCGTGTTCAAGACGCTGTCAATTATTACTATGTTTCAATGGTGATTGATTGCCTCGATCCTTTCGTTTGTTTTGCGGACGGAAAGATAGAGTTGAAGGGGGGTGCTCAAGATTGACTCCAGGAGTCTGATGGACCTGTGAACCAGTCACTTTGAGTCAGCATTCTCAAAATCTAAAAAAAAGTCAAAAACATCAACTTACAATAGCCTTGGCCCAGAGTGATAGCGCACCGGCTGACAGAATGATTCCTTCATTGGCATTGGTGGGATTGGGAAATATAGGAAAACCCCGATGCATCCGTCCAGGCTTTTGATGGGTCGTGAATAACTCTCGGACGGTGGAAGAAAGGTTGAAATTGTTTTGGGGTTGATTTGCATTCTCTTCACTTTCCAAAGATTGGTCTCTGTTGGCAGCCAAGTCCCCCCCTTGTGTAGCATTTCAAAGTTCTCTTTGAACGGCTGCTTGCTTTAAAGGACCCAAGAAACCGTTAGTCGATCTTAGACTCCCATGAGAGCAGTGTTGAATGTCACAAACCTGCTCGGCAGTGACTTCTGTAGGTTTTTTCTGCTCAACAATGATTTTTGCTTGTCCTCTTTGGCTTTTTTCAATCTCCCAAATCCACTTTTTAAATACTGAGGGATTCAAAGGCATTTTGCTTGCTCGATTGAAAACTCCTCCTTGGCTGTTGGAAAGTGTTAGAATCCACTTCGTCCAAGGAGATTTGGAATTGGTGTCCACCATGACCAGGTTTCCAAGATCCGGACATATCCCATTCATGATTCTCACGACTTCCTGTTGAATATTGTCAATTGTTGTCTGTCAAGTATTGACAGATATCGTGCAATCCTTTGGGTGCTTGAATTCCAACGGCTTTTGTTGTATCGGTCCGTTTCGTCCCTCTCGAGATTCTCTGCGGACATAAGCATTGAAGAAGACAAGCACTGAAGCGTCCCAAGGCTCTCCTTCTGAGCTGAGTTTGTCTTCATCCAACAGACACTACAAACATTTGTAATTTCACCCAAAGAAAAAACTACTGTTTGGGTTAAGCAAAATGTTAACTTTTTTCAACAAAATGGCTCAGTAATAAAAATTGAGCAAAACTGAGCATGCTCAGCAAAATCCCCCAAAGTTGCCATAATGAATAAAAATCATTTCTGCTCAGTTTCTAAAAAAAAAAAAAAAAATTGCTGAGCATGCTCAGTAAAGCTTATTTTTCACTTCTGACCATTTTCTGTAAAATTGGGTATATGTTTTGCCCATCCCAATTTTACATTTTCTTTCTGGGCAGAGTTGCAAATGTTTGTAGTGAGAGGCGTTCCAAAATTGATCTGGGAGGGAAGTGCAAACGAATCCTACAACATTGCTGTTGTTCAATGGTTGAACGGCCACATTGCCATTCACCTCTTCACCAGACCCTCCCCCGATAGCTGGACAGCAACTAGGTATGTGCATAACCTAGTTGCTCATCTGCACAGCTCGGCAGGAAATGGGAAAACTTGAGTTTTCCCAATTCCATTCCATTTTGGAACGACTGTATCTACTTTATATATAAGAAAATAGCCTCTGGGGGCCAAACAAACCCTGCAAGGTTTGTATTGGCCCCATTCATGCGCTGTAATGGTCCGACGTTGACCGCAGTGCATCAGTTCAATGCACTGTAACGGTCCGGCGTCGGCCACTTTCTTTTATTGGGACAGGTGTTGTCACACCTGTCCTTTTTTTTTTTTGTTGTACACACCTCGATGGACAGGCCTTTTGAGGTGTGTACAACACCTCGATGGACAGGCCATCGAGGTGCATACTGGTGCATACACACCTCAATCAACCAGAGAAAAAAAGAGAAAAAAAGAAAAAAAAGAAAAAAAAAAAGAAAAAAAAAAGAAAAAAAAAGAAAAAAAAAAGAAAAAAAGAGAGAAAAAGAGAGATTTGGATTCAGCATTGCACCCCCCTGGAATTATAACTTCCATCAGACCCCAAAATTGGGGGCTGTGCCCTTGTATATAAATAAAAGGGGTGATGTGTTGCTTTGAAATACTTAGCCTGCAGATCTTGATGATTGAATTGAAGTTTCCTCAATACTGACCTTAGATTTGAAGAGTTCCAAAAACTGAATAACAATCACAACCGCCGGAATGTGGGCATGCTCATGACGCTCCAACGTATCCATTTCGAAGGATTTGGCGAATGCAGACAAGGATGGGAAGGGACAATCCAACCTCAGATTGACAAGAGAGTCTGAATGTGTGGTGGGAATAACTTTTTTTTCCCCCAACGAAACGATTTTTTTTGTCTGAGTCAGATTAATTTGATATGGGGCCAAAATAGGAAAGTTGATGATGGTGAAAGAATTGGCTTACCGCTTAACTCTCGAATCTGGAGTCGGATAGTGGCGACCAAGCCACAGGTCTGGACTAGAAACATGGGCACATAAAAGTTCCAGCAGAACCCGCTGACGAGTTCATCCGCGCTCTCCGGTCTTCGAACACACATGTAGGCATTCCATTTCCAGAATCCATCTAAATCGTCACAATCTTCAATGTAGGATTCAAGAGTGTCGTCGAACCAACTGGTGGGGGATTTGGATGGAGATAATTCGTCGAGTAGTTCACAACACGCTTCCGCCCGGTTGCGACCTACGCTCTCTTGATTCAAGAAGAAGTGGTGTCCTAGATCTGGTTGACACACCAGTTTATCATCATAAATGAAAACTGATCTGACTCCAGCCAAAATTAAGTTTTTCGCAATTTGGGCCGACGTAGCTGAACAATCGCCAATCTTCACACATGCACCCTGGATCCGCTGTTGCCCCAAGCTCTGCCAAAGTCTGCTCTACAACTGAATCAATCTACCTTTTGTCAAGTTGAAAAGACGAGTGATCATGTTATATAGGCTTACCTCAATCAGTCGGTTGAATCTAGAATGGTTTGACGAAACATGATGATTTTTTTTTTCTGAAAAAAAAAAAAAACACTCAGATCGAATAGCAATATAAAGTCGGACACTTTCTCCAACCTAGAATTGAGTCTCTCGGTCTGGTCTTGAGAGACGAGTGAGATAGAATAACACGAAAGAAACAAGCCATCATGATAATCAGCAAAAAAGAAAGACCAATCCGAGACAATTTTTTTGTTTTGTAAAAAAAAAAAAATGAGAAAGAAGAACGTTAGGGAGAAGGGATGATTAACCTACCGAGCTGTGTTAGGGCTGATGAATGCAGACTCCTGGTCTGCTGTTGCGCCTTTCATTTCTGACATGGTTTTGATGACCTTGTCTGCTGCCGACTCTTTGGAATCGTTGGCTTCTCTTTTCATCGGGAAGGACCGAGTGATGAATCAAGCAGTGGGATCTCGTGTTGTCAAGCAGAACGGGTCCCTTCTTGTTCTTGATGCGATGTCCAGTCGGGCGTACACGCGGAAGATGAATAATATTTATGTTGGTGTTAATTATATATCCTCGTTGAAGTAATACTCGTGGTTCCAATCAGCTGGTTTTCTTAAATTTGACAGTTGTGAAGCAGTATGTAGATAAATAGGACAGTGCTCAGCGTGAGAACAGGCCAAGGCTGCGTCCACCGGACCATGAGCTGGACCGGGACGGTCAACAGGGGAAACTCAAGCACAACAGCAGCCAGCCCAGCACAGCCACTACACATAGGGTCTACACTACACTACTCTAGTCCAATTGGGATCTAGGGCACACTTCCCACTCAAACCAAACTATTTAAATACTTCTGACTGACTCACAGGAACGAACCAGCAGCGCAACATGGCCTCATCATCCAAAACCATCGCCATACTCCCCACCCCCAACACGCTCGAGGAGAGCTGGAACATGCTCAGGGATGGCACCGATCAGATGATGACTCGCCCGGACGAGGGAATGACTTATTCCAAATACATGCAGCTCTACACGTTCGTTCATCTCTCTCTCTCTCTCTCTTAGGAACAACCATCCACGCTCTCACTGACTCCTGCTCAATCCATGATAGAATCATATACGACTACTGTACATCCTCCAAGTTGAACTCGACCGGGGCTGAAACTCTCCAGGCCGCTAGCTCACTCAACAGGAGTCAGTTATCCCTACAAACCACAAAAAAAAAAAATCCACCTTGAAGGCTAGTGAAAAAAAAGGGGGAAACTGATCCCGTTCTATTTTGGTTGACGCTTGCAGCTGGCGCTAATTTGATGGGAGCTGATCTTTACAAGTGTTTGCAGCAGTACTTTGTGGAGCATGTGAAAGGAATATGTCACGTAAGCTGCAAGCTGGCCGCACCAGTCCATTCTGAAGGAGGAGGAGGAGGAGGATAAAGTGAAACTCAATATACAATCTTATTAGGCGTCTGTTGAACTGGAGGGCGAGAAATTCCTCAAGTATTACACAGAACAGTGGGATCGCTTCACAACTGGCGCCACTTTTGTCCATCGGCTGTTCACCTATCTCAATCGCCATTGGATCAAACGCGAGAAAGACGAAGGCCGGAAGAGTGTCCACTTTGTCTACACGGTTTGCTGTTCAACTTGAGTCCCCTCAGACAATACCCCCCTCACCAAGCAATCTTGTTCATCACACTAACACAGATCATTGGGCGCTCGTGTATGTGCATCGCTCTCAGCTCGCATTGGTCAATTGGAAGGAACATTTCTTTGTTGACCTGCAAAAGAAAAACAAATTGACTCTCGCGGTACTGAGCTTGATCGAAAACCAGAGAAACAGCGAAGCCATCGATCCTAATCTCGTCAAACGCGCGGTGGACTCCTTTGGTAAGCAACTCAAGATCTTGATCAACTCAGTTGTACTTATCAGGAACATTTCCTCACATGCTCACTTTGCTCCTCCTCCCACTTACGCCATGAAGTTTCGCTTGGATTGGACGAGAGTGATTCCAATCGGCAGAATCTGGATGTTTACAAGGAATCATTCGAAGGGCCATTTCTGCAAGAAACGGAGCGGTACTACCGCTTGGAATCCGAGTCGTTCATTGCCAAAACTTCCATCCCTGAGTATATGCAAAAGGCCGAGATGAGATTGAAGGAAGAAGAAAATAGAGTCGATATGTATCTTCATCTCAGCTCTAGACGCATGGTCAGTTTTCTTTCATCCTCTGAGTGTGTGTGCGTCGCGAGTTATCAGACCCATATTTTAACTCTCCATTTTTTTCCATACTCATCTTAGCTTGTCACGACTTGTGAAAACGTACTGGTTAAGGAACACGCAGAACTTCTGCAGGAAGAGTTTATGAGGTTGTTAGAAAATCAAAAAGAGTCAGGTATGTTAGATTCCCACCAACAAATAATAAGATTATGGGAGCAAGATAATCAAATGATTGTCTAACAATGATGTACAGATCTCAGTCGAATGCATGGTCTTCTAGGACGTATCCCAGAGGGCCTCGACCCATTACGTGCGCAATTTGAAGTAGCCACCAAAGCCAGTGGTCTATCAGCCACGGAGCGAATTGCGGGGGACAAACCGGAGGCGGTGGAGCCTAAGGCATACGTGGACGCGATCCTGGGGGTATATCAAAAGTACTCGGACTTGGTCAAGAAGTCGTTCCGAGGCGAAGCGGGATTCAACGCTGCGCTAGATAAAGCATGTCGCGAGTTTATCAACCAGAATGCGGTGACGGGGAAATCGAACCAGAAATCGCCCGAGCTTCTGGCCAAGTACTCGGACCAGCTGTTGAAGAAGACCAACAAGGTAGGAGAAGAAACGGATCTGAACTCGGCTCTGGTTCAAACTGTCAGTCCTTCTCTCCTCTTATATACCATTCATTCATGGTTCCACTTGTACTCTCTCAGCCCAGTCCTGTTTGAAATCTCCGTTTGTGTTTCTGTTGGGGAACATGATGATGATGATGATGATGATGATGATGATGTTTTTGGGGATAGATGACGGTGTTTAAATACATTGAGGCCAAGGATGTGTTTCAAAAATTTTACTCGAAAATGCTAGCCAAACGACTGGTGTATTTCCAATCAGCATCAGACGACGCCGAAGCAAGCATGATCAGTCGACTCAAAGATCAATGTGGATTCGACTACACCGCCCGCATGCAACGCATGTTTTCAGGTTTGTTGCATCTGTCTTAGAGTCAAGAATGGGTTGGGATAGTAATAATTTTCCTTTTTTTTCTTTTTTTTTTTTTTTAGACATGACGCTTTGCAAAGATTTGAACGATCAGTTCAAGGAAAGAATGACCCAAACACACGATGCTTCGGACCTTTCAGGCAAGTTTTTTATTTTTTATTTTTTTTTATAGTGAGGAAACAAATGGATGATTTTGTTACTGAGATGAAAAAAAGTGATGCAGTTGATTTCCATGCGCTGGTTCTTATGACGGGATCATGGCCTCTTCAAGCTCCCTCGACGGGGATGACGGTACCGATTGAGCTGGCGCCGACGTACGAGCGGTTTACGCTGTACTACCAGAACAAGCATTCCGGACGCAAGCTGACGTGGCTCTGGCAGCTCTCGCGGATGGAGCTACAGACGACGTATAGCAAGATGAAGTATACCTTTATGGTCTCGTCCTACCAGGGTGCGATCCTGTTGCAGTTCAACGTTGGGGGCGATAGTCTCACCTACTCGGAGCTCTCTAAGGGTACTGGATTGGATGATGCGACGCTCAAGCCCACGCTGGCTCTGCTGGTGAAGCAGAAAGTGTTGACCCAGGAGGATGATGATACGTATGATTTGAACTTGGGTGAGTCACTCATGCAGCTTGCGGATGGGAAGAGGAAGGAGAGGGAAGATGATGACGGGTGATGGATGTGTGTGTGTGTGAGTGAGTGTAGAGTTCAAGTCCAAGAAGATCCGGGTGATGCTGAATGCTCCGATCAAGGCAGAGCAGAAGGCTGAGTCTGCGGATGTGATGAAGACGGTGGACGAGGATCGACGGTTGCTTATCCAGGCGGTGATTGTGAGGTATGGTACTCACCAAAAAAAAAAACAAAAAATCAAAAAACCAAGTGTACTCGCTATGATTGATGCATCTAATACCCAGAAGTAACCCACCATGCTCCCCCTCAACCACTCAGGATTATGAAGTCACGCAAGACGTTGAAGCACCAGGCTTTGATCCAAGAATCGATTGGCCAGCTTGCATCTCGGTTCAAGCCCTCGGTGGTGGATATCAAGAAGGCGATTGAGACGTTGATTGAGAAGGAGTACATGCAGCGCCAAGAAGGATCGCGGGATGTGTTTGAATATCTGTACGTGACTGTCTCTTTTCTTTTCTTTTCTTTTTTTTCGAGATGGTGTTTTCTTTCTTTCTTTCTTTCTTTCTTTCTGATTGATGAAGTGTGTTTCTTTTTTTTCTTTTTTTTTTTCCTTGTTGTTGTTGTTGTTGTTATTATTCTTTTAGAGCTTGATGTTGTTTTCTCTTCTCTTCTCTGGAAGTGTGTGTCATTAAATATTTTGATGATGATGATGAATGTCCCCGTGCTCCTTGCTGCTTCTACTCCCGGGTGTGATCGGGGCTTTGTTCGGTGTGTTCGTAGCCCAGTTTGAGTTTTTAGTTTTACAAAAAGTCAACTTTACTACACTCTGTAGTAGTCTAGTCTATTCTACTATTCTATTCTAGTCTAGTCTAGTTCTCTCTCCATAATAATAATAATAATAATGAGCCAGCCGCAGCGTCCATCAGTCTCCCACTCCGTGCTTCCGCCCTCCGCCGCCGCCGCCGCCCGCCCGCAGTCCCAGCAGCCGAGCGGCACCCTCGCCGATCTCACCGCCTGTCTACGCTCCACCACCGGCGAGGTCCCCCCGCCACTGGTCAGTCCAACTTCACCTCACTCAGACTACCAACAACAGACTCTCGTCGCTCACCCTCCCCTCTCCTCTCCTCCAGGTCGGCGCCTCCATCACCGTCCTCGGCACCAGCATCTATGTCTTCGGTGGCAGACTCGTCCCCACGCGCCTCATGATCTCGGATATGTACCGTCTGGACCTACACACCCTCGAGTGGCAGAAGATATGGCCACCACCCGCCTTCCTCGGCTCGCCCCTCTCCAGCCACCGCACCAGCGACTCCAAGGGGAAGGCCAAAGCCACCGATCACCCAACGGATCACTCCGCCAACCACCAACACCACCAAACCCCAACCCCAACCCCATCCGACCATCACCACCACCGTCAGCCCACCTCATCCTCCATCTCTATCGCCACCGAACACTTGCCCACCCCCCAGCCACCACCCTCGGGCCCTCATCCGCGCTACTTCCACTCCGCCGAGGCCTGGGGACACAAGCTGGTCATCTTCGGCGGAATGGGCTATGCAGCAACCACTACCCCTAACCCAGCCAAACTGCAACCCACTGCCGATTCAACATCCTCCCCTCCACCCCCCAAGCAGCATCAGCCCACCGAATCCGAACTAGGGCTATGCGTCCTCGACGATCTCGTCATCTTCGACTCCATCTCTCGTACCTGGTCCTTCCCCACCACCTCCCCCGCACCACACATCGCCATGCCCAGCCCTCGATATGCTCATCTCAGCTGTCTCACCTGCGAGACCGGTTACGATCTACCCGTTAAAAGTCCAGACCAGGAGAGCAACGATTACATTGAAATCGTAGGGCTCACCATCCAGCCTATCAAAATCCTTAAGCCCAACCGACGCAAGAGGCGGAACCTACTGACGCTACTAGGGGGTCAAGATATATCCAACCGTTACATTGGCGAAATTAACGTACTCGACCTCGATTCCATGCAATGGATCGAGGGGCGCAGGTGGGAACGCCACTGTGGTACCTATCGAAGCGTGGCTTGTACGGCTCAACTGACCGTCAGGCAGGGCGATCGACTCGACGGAAGTGATCACTTGGACTATGATCACGACTTTCTACGGAGGCTGAGCTGGAGCGAGAAACCATCGGTGGAACGGCCAGAGCCTGTCTATCTATACTCCAACTTCAATTTTAACGAGTAAGTGTCTTGCTGGTTGCTCCCTTCTTTCTCCATTAAGTCTTCATCATCTTGGGTCGACGACCCAGATCTCGCTAATTCACTTTTGATCTTCTGTTCTCCCCCTCACATAATCATCTAGTGTACGACGAGATCTTGAACTCATCTCCTATCCGACTACTCCTCCCCCACTACCGGCTACACCTTCTTCAACCGGACATTTCACCACGATCCATCCCCTCTCTCATACCATGGGTGGAGTCTTACCCACCGGATTACGATTTCCGACCGGCGCGATGGTCGGCAACCATATGATTATCTCGGGAACCTCTCTCAATCAGGATAAACAACGAGACCAAGCTGACTGCTTTGCCATCTGGGCTTTGGACCTCTCTCAAGCTAATCATAAGCATGTCCCCATCAAAGTCCCTCACGGCCAGCGTCCTGATATCTCGACCTATAACAATACGCAATTCGGGGCGGGTAAGGTCATCTGGCAGCGGATCGACCCAGGCCGGATCATGATGAGTGGGAGCTGGAATCGCGCAGTGGGGTGGGGTAATTGCTTGGTGATTCTAGGGAATAAAGATCGGAATATCGTGGACGATTACCATCATCGTCAGATCAATTTCGTCGACCTGGCGTTCATCGATCTTGAGCCCTTTGCGATCTATCAGCCCCCATTCTCGAACCAGTCGTACGTCCCCCAAGGGTTTAGTCGAGAGACCAGTCTCAAATCAGCGCGTCTAGGTCTCTCCTTGCTGTCCAACGTGCATCTATCCGACTTTGAAATAGTATGTGTGGATGGGACGGTGATCCCACTCAACAAAAGGATGTTACAAGATCGATGGCCATGGTTCCGAGAACGGCTGAATGAGTTTAAACTGAAAGCCACCAAGGTGAACGTGGCGTATCAAAAACAAATGCAGCAACACTGCCAATCCAAGTTGATGATGGCCAACAACAAACCCGCGGGGGATCGGTCCTCGAGTGGGCAGAATCGGGCGGCCAATGGTGGTAGTAGTAGTCACACCTCCTCCAGAGAGCTGAACCAAAGCCCTTCCTCACAGTCATCCACGCCCACTGAAACGTCCGGCAGCGAGCACTCCAAACCCGTTGAAGGGTCGGTCGATTCGAACTCGTCGAACACGACTGCGCAGCTGTCGATGCAGCCGGCAGGGGGTCCGGGGAGCAGCAAGATCCCGGAAATCAGTCTGCCGGAGTCGTACCAGGTGACGCCGCGGAGTCTCTATCTCCCGCATCCGTCGGTAGTGGTGCAAGCGTTGGTGGAGTACCTGTTTACGAACGACCTAGTAACGCCGCTGCACCAGGCCCCGGCGGTACTCTGCTCGCTGCTCATCCTCGCCACCACCTACAAACTGGAGCATCTCCGCATGCTCACCGTCCATGGGCTCCACCGCTACCTGAGCCCCTCCACCACCAAGTCCCTCGCCCAGTTTGGCGGCCCCGGTAACGTCGCCGCGCTTATCTACGAGGCCGCCACTCTGAGCGGCTGCATGGCCCTGCAGATCAGAAGCCTCAAGGCCATCATCGCTGCCGTAAGTTCTTATATATCTCTGCTGTCCGTCGCGGGGACCGCGCGATCTGACGGAGCCTTTGTTTTCCCCACTCCTTTATCAGCAATCAAAGCAGCATAGCGCCAATGCCGCAGGCGGGGCCGGCGGCGTGCCGACGAGCCACAGCCGACCGGCAGGCGCGGGCGGTGGGGGCGGCAGCGTTGGAGGCGCACCAGCAGGCGGGGCGGCGCCCGGGCCAGGCGCCGTCTCGTCGTCGCTGTCCGCCGTCACCACTACCAGTAACACGACCACCACCGCCTCCTCCACCTCTTCCTCCTCGTCCGTCGCCCCGCCCGCCGGCCGCTGGCCCGGACCCTCGCCCCCCGTCAACGCCCTCGCCGCCGCCGCTACCGCCGCCCCATCCCCCAAAGGCCGCGCCGGCTGGGGCCATCGGTAATCCTCCCCCCCCCCCCCCCTCTCTCTCTCTCTTCACATCATCTGCTTTCTCTGGCTCTCTCTTCCTCGGCGTCTCTGTAATATCTACTTTGGCACACTTCTCTCTGTCTCTATGCTTTCCTTCCCTCTCTCAGATATATGGTTCGCTATGCTTGTCTCCTTCTTCTTCCTTGTTGTTGGTTTTGACTGTGTGTAAGCTTTTTTTTCTCTCTCTCTCTTCCTTTCTTTGTTTGTTTGTTTGATATGTGTGTGATGACGCTGCAGGGATCGTATCCGCTTTTGAGACTCGACTTGTGCGGCTCGCTATGGTGATACATACACATGCGGTTCTCTTCATCCACTTACTCCTCACACACTCTTCTCAATATACACGCACACGCTCATATAGAGATTCATTCATATATCATGTCAATATGTACATACGTTCTCACGTCCACCAAGGTCTTCTGGTTGGTGTGCCCCCGCCTCGCTGAGTGGAGTTGCTGTTGCTATTTACTTATGGACTTGCCCTCCTGAAACCGGGCCCCAGGGCTTTCTTCCACGCCACTCGCTGAGATCCATGCACGCATACATGCAACACCTTTTTGTCGGTGACACAGTCCACTCTATGTTGGTGTTGAGGTGGACCACTCCCTTCCCTTTGCTCATGCTCATGCTCATGCTCGGGGAGCCCTCCCAGATCCAAGATCTGCAAGCACACACACACACACACACAGAAGAACGTATAATCACGGCAGAAGAAGACACGCATTGCAATAATATATGTATGGATAGGTAAGGGAGATATTTTCAGGATAAAGATTACCAGGTTTTTTTGCCTAGCTCTTTCCGCCGGTTTTCCCATTCGAGTCGTTCGGCATCTCTGCGCTCTTTCTCCACGTGCCACTCCTCGTCGAGGCTTTCTTTCCAGCTGTGGATCCACTGAGTAGCAGTAGTAGTAGCGGCCGAGTTTGATAGGTGGGGAGGAGTAAGGAGGTCTTGTTGTTCGGAAGAGGGAGAGGGAGAGGGAGATAAGGAGGGGCGGAGACGGTCGGGGATAGCCTCGTGGAGCGAGCGAGACCAGTGGTCGGGGGGGAGCAAGTGTTTGCCGAGGAGGCCGGCCTGGATGAAGATGCGCCAGTCGTCCCAGCCGTCGAGCTCCCATCGGGTGCTCAGGGTGGCCACGGTGACGCAGCTCGCGCCGATCACTAGCATCGTCGCCAACCCCAACGCCTTGATCCCGTCCATCGCAGGGTTGAAGTTCATCGCGGCTTCGTCTTCCTGCCCTTGCCCCGAGCCGTGCGATCTCTCCTCCTCGTCCCGGCCTTGCACGCATCGCAGCGATCGGTTATCCCAGAACTTCCCCCGCATGGCGCGAGTTTGATAAATCCTTGCATCCTTGGGGATGTCCGTCGGTCTCATCTTGAGTTCGTTCAGATCGGGGCGGACAGGGATAGGTTGGTGCACCGAATCTGTCCTAGCCATCCTCTTCATCACCACTCGAACCGTGCGACCTATATATGAGATAAACACCAGCGGCGCTTCTGATTCAGTCTCCATCCCTTCTCATCGACGGGGGAGAAAGTGTGTATGGATCATGTACGAGAGCGAAGGGATACGCGACATGGACCTCTTTATTCACCCGTCACAAGCATGGCCGTTCCCAGCGACACCAGCGCCATCAGGCCGAACTGCTTCTCGCTCGACAGCTGCTGGAATTTCATCTTCATGGTGGACGTAGCGTTGGTACTGTTGTTGTTGTTGTTGTTGTTGTTGTTCTTCTTCTTCTCTTCAGATTGGTTCGTTCCCCGAGCCGCGTTCTGCGCCCGTCGGATGCCTCGATTCTCCGTATCTGTCTCGTCCGTTTGGCGAGTCGACTCCATATTCCTGGTTTCAGAAAGAAAATCTTGTAGGCTGGTTCCTTGTGGAAAACTGTTTGCATAAAACTATTCAAGATCTTGGCGGGTCATCTTCAATTATCACTTCATGCAATTGTAAAGCTCCCCGGAACCCAGATAAACATTCATCTTTCGGTTCAAGCCCAAGATTGGTTTTTTATGTATTTAAAGAGGACCCTATGATAGGAATGGTAAATACTGGTCATCAAGCTGGTTGAATTAAACCAGCCTTGATCACCACGAAAGTATGTAGCTGTGGTGATCAAGGCTCTTTTTTTCAACCTCCATGGCTGGTTTGAACTGTCCATTGAGCTGGAGAATAACCATCCATTAAAAGACCAGGATGCAATGGATCTAAATATTATTTACATGTTTTGAATCATTCTTGGTCTTTTGCCAGAGTTTTTTTTTTTTTTTTTTTTTTTTTTTGGATCCCATAAAGTACAACTATGTACAGTGCCCTACCAGATGTTTATGGCCAACTTCATTTGATCCACAATACTCAAAACATAAGTTTGAAGTCATGGTGGGTTGGCAAAATCATAGAGCATGGTTATAAAAGAATGATTATCACAAAATAAAAATTATTTGCATCAACAAAAAATTTACATTTTTTTTTCATATCAATTGACAGTGTTTCAAAATCTTTAATAATCTTCCAAAAAAATAAATAAAAATCACAATGGGTAGTATGGCATGTGAAAGAAATGAGAAAAAATGAAAAAAAAATCAACACCAAAAACTTTCCAATCTTGAGTGTGTGGCCAAAACCATCAGAAATGGATATTTTTGTTGCTTCCAGTGCAAATTAGGACTGGTTAATACCCAATCATAGCTGATATAAAAAGGCCTGAAAGTCATTTTTTCTTCATCTTTCATTAATTATCATTTTTACAGTACATGTCACCTCATTCGTTCTGATTTTTTTGATTTTTTTTGGAAAACTCTCAAAACTTCATCAAAATGGGAGATTACTGGCAAAAATAGCATAAATTTGAAGGTGATGAAGACAGATTTGATTTTTTATATTCATTCTTTTGACACCATTCTCTATAATTTTGCCAACCCTCCATGACTTCAACCTTGTGCGTTGAGCTTTGCAGGGAATCAAATGAAGTGGGCCATAAACATCTGGGAGGGCACTGTAGGGTTGATCTGTACAAGTGCATGTAGAGTAAGTGATAAAACAATTCTCACAGAAAGAAAAAGTTCAGGCTTGTTGTGTAATTATATAGGCAACATCTATCATCTCCCAACTTGAATTCAATGAAACATAACTTCAAAGAGCCACACCTTCATTGACTTGAAAATTCAACCTCTACCTTGTTTGGAGCACTTGATCAAGAGATGATATAAAACTTCATTATTTTGTGTATATACGCTCTTGTAAGTTGATTTCCAAGAGCCCTTGTTTATGGATGACATGTTCACAATTTGCTACACTGGGTCACTGTCAGAAAAGTACCAACCTTGTCTTTCTAATTTTGATCATATTTGGCCAAAGGTCAGGCGGTATTTAAAAGCTGAAGGAGAAAGTACATGGCATTACACAAGAGTGAAGGAAAAGATGGAAGCATAAGTATGCCTATATAGCAGTTTAGATGACACATTGACCTTATGGAGCACATATCAGTCATCATACATTCCAGAACCAAAGTTAAGTTTGTAGGGAATGTAGAGAAATCTCCCAGTTTCAAATTGATGATGGAGGAATGATATTGTGTAGGAAGAATGATAAAATAAAATTGGCAAATAGTTGTTTCTCAATGGCATCAAGTTGCTGGATGAACTATATATGTACACCGGTTCATAGGCTGGAATGCTGGAATAGTTTGATGTTGATGATTGGTAATATGTGGGGAGGCAGGAAACCATTGCTGGAAAAGGCAAGATATGTGGGAAAGCAGGAGCAAATGATGATAAGTGCCTTGGTTGGATTTTGTCACCATGAAAATGTATAATGGCTGGTGATGGAGGATGAGGTGAAGGGGATAAAATTATGTAAGTACTAAGGTGAAGCAGTGATTTTTTTTCCGCAATGGGATTTTTGATTTGGTGAAATGATAGATGCAACGGATTAGCCTATCATGAGATAGAGATGGAGTATTGCTTGGTGTGTGGCTCCAGCCATTACAAAAAGGTATTACAAACGTGGATTGTACCAATCCCTAGTGTAGAAGCTGTTAAAAGAGAAGAGTAATAAACAAGAGAGAGGACCCCCGCGGGAGCAGTAAGTAAGAGTTGCCAAGAGAGTCTGAATGAGAGTAAGGGCTGGCCAAGAGCAGTCAGGTCAGGAGAGCATGTCATAGAGGCGGTGTGATGCCGCCGGATCTGGGATGATGTAAGCTCTGGATGTGAAGATGATATAGGTCTTCATAAGAGTGGACACAGCTATGTAAAGACAATAATGTTTGTCAGACCGGAGGTATTCCTTTTGCAATAATGTGTTGCAGCCCAGTTTTAGAATTATGTAATTGTGTGAATACTGACAGGAGGATGTCATCAAAGGTTGCTGGGAAGTGCTAGTCATTCTGTTGGATGATGTATTTGGAAGAAAGAGAAGAGATGTTGGCTTGGTGATGGCTATAAATAGAGAGGATGTGTGGGCGTAAGATTCCCCATCAATTGGCTCTTGCTTGGCATCAGTTGCTTAAAGAGCCAAGTGATCCGGGGGCAACCTTGTGATAGGGGGGCAGCGGGTCAAGTTTTCTGTTGGCATTTTCTTTTGTTGAGGCGGCATCTGGTTTGTTAAACATTAAACTGTTAATTACTATAAATGAGAAATGGCTGCGCAAAGGCAAATCCCTTGAAAATAGATATGTACACAAATTGTGTGGTTTGTCTTTCAAAAAAAGTAACTGTCAAGAAGATCTGTGACAACTGTGAAAAACTTACAAAAACCCAAACAGTGTCAAAATCCAAAAGATCTAATTAGGCTAGGTCAGGTTAGATACCATCTCTGAGATGATCCAGGTGTTGTGCAATTGCTACCAAAACACTTTTTCAAAAAAAAGGTTCCTGACAAAAACCTGAGGATCAAAGTGGTTTTTTTTTTCTTTTCTCAATGAGATACAGTGGGGGAACTCCTGTTGGAGTTTACAGGATTCCTGAAATTTAGGTTTGTCCTTTTTAAATGCATAACGGAGACAAAAAAATTGGCACAGAGACCAAGAGTTCTGCAAAACACAATACGGGGCAGTCTCCTTTTCCAACTCACTTGGAGCTGACCCAGTGACCAGTAAGCACTGCTTATTGAGGCAGGTGTCTGCCAAGCTTGAAGAAAGTTTTTTCACCACTTCATCTTACCACACTTTACAAACTCTAATCATCAGCATTGGATGGAAATTCAGTTGGGGTGTCATCCATCTTGATTAGCAGTATGTATACCGGTCAATTGAGTGAGGAAACCCCACCTCCAAGTATATGCCAGTAATCAAGGAGAGTTTTCCCAGCATACATAGATGTGACATGATAGTCATCAAGCCATCCATTCCTTGCTCAATGAATAGTATTGACTCATTCATGAGACTGCAGGGCTGTCACAGCTCCACAAGTAACCAGTTTAGACTGTGAATACAGAACTAGAATTCTTATCCCAATGAAAGTTATATTAAACCAGTCATTGGGAAGAGGCTTTCATCATGATGGACCCATGGTCATTATTCAGTGGCCATTTGACCAGAGGAGTAGGGAATACTAGTGTTTATTTTTCATTGAGCTAATTTGCCTCTCATGGCTAACAAACTGTCTAGTTGGACTCTTGGAATATGTCAAGAAGGCCTGTTGAAATTCTTACAGATTCAAAAATCATATTCATTGTATACTGAGTTTGGGGGCCTGTGCCAAATGTTAGTCAAAGAAAAACTGTTTTTGGGATTTGAATGTGCAAACTTAACCACCATTTTACTATTGTATTTCTCAAAAAGCTTGGACACTTTTCTGGAAAATGGTTTTTTGCTCCAGCTGTTACTAGTCATAGTTATGGGGTATTGGGTAACCTAGTGGATTGAAAGGCCAAGATTTCAATGGTTGTAACCATTTTCCAGTCCTCAAAGTATAAAACTGGGCTTTGGGAGGCAAAAAACCAGTCCATGGATGTCCAACATATTTGAGAAACACAATATGTCATTGATCTCTTTCTTGAGAAATGGTAAGATTGGTGCATTTCTTTATGAACATAACTGTGTCCTCAAAGATAATATACATGTTGTAAGGAAATGATTTGCTTCAAGTAAAAGTATAACATCAGCCAAGATAGCCGTGGAAACTATATGGTCAAAGAATCTCAAAACTGTTGTTTTTCATTTCTGTGTTATTGAAAATAAATATTCTTGAATGGGGGATGGAAATTCTTCCCAATGTCTATATTCTTGGGTTTGTTGAGATGAGAAGAATCAATAGATTGCATAAGTGAGAAACGGAGGGAAAACAACTCTATGTATAGCACTATGTACAAGCATAACTGTGCTGCAGTCAACTATCACAGAGACTTGGTATAAGCATACCTAGGTCTCAACTAGGCCATCTCAAGCTGTAATTCCTGTATCTGATCAGCAAGTAACCCATGTTTTTCCGGGGTCAGTGCTTTTGTCAGGATATCTGCTAGCTGCTTGTCTGTAGCTACCCAAGATCGTGTTGCTTTTTTTTCAAATAAGGCCTGATTAGTAATGTAGAATTCTATTTTGGCATGCCGCGTCCTCTTGTTGGAGCTGTCTTCTTTTCCTAACTTGATCACCAACTCATTTTTGCAAATAAGATGTCCTATGAACTTGTGCCCAAGTACGTCCTTGATCAACTGTTGGACCCAGAGTAGCTGTCTGGTTGCCATCCCCAGAGCCATATATTCTGCTTAAAAGGTCAATGCCTCCACAGTGTGCAGCCGTCTTGCTACCCACAATATTGGTACACCATAGAACGTGAGGAAGATGCCATAGGATGATCTTTGGAACTCTCCGCCCCACCCTGCGTCACTGTAACATTTCAGAGGTTTTTCAGTTTCCTTGGGGTACATGTTGCAAACACTTATCTTTAGTGTTTGCAACATAGTTGAAAATGTGGCGTAATGCTTTCCACTGAAGTGGTGTGGGACAGGCACTGAATCTTGCCATGTAGTTGATGTCATAAGATATATTGGGTCTGGTTCCTACAGCTAGGTGACTGAGGGTTCCTACAAGTGAGAGATAGTCAGTAGAGGTGAACCCATCAACTTTGACCTGCTCAGCCATTGTGGATTGAAAACCGGAGGGTAATGGTGACCGGGCGCAGGACTTCTGATTCCAGTGGTTGTTCAAGAGCTTCTTGATTAATTTCTTCTGTTGTAGGGTGAATCCTGCCGTGTTGCGGGTTACCTTGACGCTGACAATCGTCTCCACACCTTCCTGCCACTTAATCTCCAGGAAGTCTTGCAGATCAGCTTCCAACTGTTTCAGGATACTTTCATTGAAGCCTGTGACCACCCCATCGTCAACATGAACCCAAATGGCGCCACGGTGAGTTGGGTGCTTCAGGATATAGAGTGAGCTGTTGAATTGGCTAGGAATGTAGCCCATCCTGCCAAGTTTACCTTGTAGGTGATTCCACCATCAGCGCACCGCTTGCTTTGTCCCATAAAGTGCCTTCTGAAGCCTTTCCGCATAACCCTAATTTGGGACATCCAGGCCTTCTGGGGGTTGTACCCAGACTTCCTCTTTGATTGGAGAGTGGAGATACGCTGCTACAAAATTGAAGGAGTAAATTGGCCAATCACATTTGGAAGGAACGGTCAGCAATAGCCTGAGGGAGACAAAAGTCCGTGTAGGTGCAAAAGTGTCCATAAATTCAACACCAGGTATTTGCGCATAGCCTTTAGCCACATACTGTGCCTTGAGTTTAATTAGCTTGCCATCAGCAGTTCTTTTTTCTACAAACACCCATCCAGCGCCCATCACCCGTTTACCTTGTGGGACCAGTTCAATTGTCCATCTTTCATGCCTGAAGAGGTTCTGAAACTCTTCCTTGATAGCCTTCAGCCATCCTTCTTGTTCAGGGTGTTTGAGGATGTCCTTGTAAGTCTTGGGAGTGAGAGAAATGGGTGGTGACTTGGTTGCTTGGTCAATCCAATCTTGCAGTGATTACTGTTGTTCAACTTTGACTTTGTCCAAGAAGTCTCCAAGCTGAACTGCCATCATAAAATGTAGAGCCAATACAGAAGGTTTCTGTAATGCAGGGTCAATGCAATTGTCTAATTTGTCAGTAGTCTGGTCTCCCTGTTTTTGTTCTGGCAAGTCAAGTTTGGGGTCAATATGGGGTTTATTGGGTTGTTTGCCTATAGTCATTTTCAAAGGGTCGTCCACAAAGGTTGCCCACACCGAGTATACTACCTTGTTGTCCAAGGGCGTCCAAAACATCCATCCTTTGCCCACATTGAAATAACCTATGACATGTTGTGGTGTTCCAAATATGTCATTTTTCATTTTTTTCTTTCTGTCTCAGTTTCCTGCATTTCATCTTGATTTCTCTTATTTTATCTCTTTCTCTTACATCCACTCACCAAAAACCTCAAGTCTCACTCCAGAATCAGCTTCTATGGCCAATTTCACTCCAAGGGACAACTCACGGCATCCTCAGAACTCCAGCGGATCAGGAGCTACAGTAAACCCAACATATCACCCAATTACACAACACAACTACATGTAACAACTCAGTGAAAGGCCAGTCCACCTAAAAACCACTCAAAAACCACCTAATTACTACATACAGGACAGCCTCAAACCCAAGATTACATACACTGGACACCACTACACAACCCCTACACTCCTATTACATACGCAGGACCACAGTACAGCACAGCCTCAGCTCACCTCAGGATGCCAATTGGGCCGTGTTACCGATGGGCAGCCCAAACCCAATTGGGTTTGGGCCGGTTTTGGTCATGGCTTTGTGAGAAAAACCAGAAGTTGGACCGACCCGTTTAAGCAGCTTGCAGGTTCGGGTCAGTCTCGGGCAGCCTGTTGGGCGCCCGTCGGGCTCTGCCCCCCGGGGGGTCCAACTGGGTGGTGCAGTCCAGGTCTTGCATTTTAGCTCTGGAGCAAACTCAAGTACCCCGCCGCCCTCAAGTACCCCGCCGCCGCGTCAACAACTTCCAATTAGCAAATGTGATGGAACCTCAAAGCAGCCCACCCGCACCAACACCAGCCCCAGCCCCGGGAAGCGATGCCGATATCTTAGTGGACGACTCAGCTTCAAACGCCCCTGCCACCCGTCCCGCATCTGTGGCTGTAACCAGCGCTATGACCGATTCTCAAGAGACAATGCTCATTGCATAAGTCACAATTTGACTGCAATTCTTAATGCCCAACGGGCTGTCCGTGGGCAGCCCGAGGTGCCCGCGGGCAGTATGATTGTGCCCGGCAAGCACCAAACCCGACAGGCTACCCGCAGGCAGCCCGCGGGCTCAATGAGTCGGTCTCAGATTTGGGTTTGGCATCACTTGGGGTTGTTTTTGCCCGGCCCGACCGGACCAATTAGGTTCTGGGCTCTTTTGGGCAGGCCCGCAAGCGGCCCGAACCCGCCCGCGGGCGGCCCGAACCCGCCCAATTGGCTTCCTGAAGCTCACCTGACAGCACAGCCTGGTCACATGCGGTCTATACTAGTGGATTTTCCAGTTATGCAGGTCTCATGCAGTCTTTACACAGCCTCAATACAGCAGTTACACAGCCTCCATTCAGTCTTTACACAGCCACGTTACAACACTACACAGGGACTACACAGCCTCAGCACTTCAGTACACTGCCACATGACATCAGTACACAGCCACCTGACTCTAGGACACAGCCCCCTGACATCATTGCACAGCCACACCTCACTCATTACATACACTGGGCAGTTACACAACACCACCACTAGTCACCTGATGTACACAGCCACACCACAATCAGCTTACACAGCCTTCTCTGCACAGCCTTGTTTCACTTTCTAGTACATATTATGACATCATAGGAGGGAAGTGGCAGTGCTTGCACAGCTTTTGCGCAGCCTTTGCACTGCTTTTGCACTGCTTTTTACACTGCTTTTTCATCTTCAGGCCAGCAGAAATGCCTCAATTGTGTTTCCCTTGGAGCTAAAATCCCTCACATTTGTCTATTTAAGAGGCTCTCCTCCAGCTGTTCTTCCCTTCCTCACCAGATTTGTTCCCCAGATTTCTGAGTCACCCTTACAACAACCATATCAACAACTCAACAATTATTATCAACCTCACATCAAGCAATAACAACTTTATTTATTTGTCTCATTGACCTCCTTGGCGCCAGTTCTGCTTAGGCCGTTACTGCCTCTCAGCCCTCAACCAACCAGGTTACTCAACATCAACATCAACAACCACCATCATCAACACTCATCAACAAGTATTTTCCTTCTCTTATTCCTTTCCCCATCCGCAGGCATCTTGAACCAACCATCCTATCACAATATAAACAATTCCAAGCAAGCTTGGTTGTCTTGTTATTCTGATAGTATAGAAGGGCAGAGTTTGCACCTCAATTTTTCCCCTTCTCCATTCAGCAAAAGGTTTTCACAACACTTTTGAGTCTTACAATGTGCTTTGCATGCCCAATCATCAAGCTTTTTTTGCAGCTCAGGCGGGTTGAGAAGAAATGCCCTGCTTCCAAAGATCCAAGGTTGATTGACAGTGGGCTTATAGCCATGTAATGCCTCAAATGGAGTATTGTTGCCGGTGAACTTGTTTGGTAACCTGTTCAAAGTGTCATTTCCCATACACTACAAACATTTGCAATTCTACTCAGAAAGAAAATGAGAAATTGAGATGGGAAAAACATATGCCCAATTTTACAGAAAATGGTCAGAAGTGAAAAATAAGCTATACTGAGCATGCTCAGCAATTTGTTTTAGGAACTGAGCAGAAATTATTTTTATTCATTCTGGCAACTTTGGGAGATTTTGCTAAGCATGCTCAGTTTTGCTCAATTTTTCTCAGCTTGCTACTATGCAGAGACAAGCTTAACATAGTAACAAAATAACAAACAACTTAACAAGAATTTAAAATATTAAAAAATAGACTTCAGAAATGAATTCTACACATAAATTAACCTAGAGTCACTCACCAAAGTTACCCCTCTATTATAATTCCTTACAATGTTTGATTCTGAGAGACCTGCATATGAGGTTTAAGAGCTATTGAAATTAGATCAGCTTCTGGAATAGAAAAATGGTGGTCATGAAAGAATTTCAACATACATCATTCAAAGTGTGCTGATCTGGAAAGATCGCCTGATTATTATAGTAAAAACTCCTATGAATCAAGAAAAAATAAGTATTGATTGATTTCAATTAATAATTTCTAGATCAGTGGATAACCTTGCTTGAATGTTTACCAAGGAAGATTGTGCAGTCATTGAAGCGTAGAAAGCAAAAGTCACCCTGGCCAACTGTAGAGATCCTGGGTATGGATGAAGTGGTGACCATTCCTTGTTTTTCAGTGGCAAGGTGAAGCCCAAACCTTTGATCAAGGAATCAACAATGTTGATTAGTTCTTTCTTTGTTGCAGTCCATCCTTTTGAGTTGAAGATGGATGGGTCGGAGATAGGAGGTATGCTGGGTGTTTCATTATGGTGATCTGAATGACAGGAGCAATCCTGCTTCATGGAGATTATTTGGGTGTTGGGTTGCTGCTGTATCTTATTATTTTTTGCTTGTCGTTTGGCTTCTAAAGAACAACATCTGAATGTGGATTGGAGGCTATTTAAACAAATTTCATGTCAATGATTGATTTGATCAATCAAGGTAATGGATGTTGAGATAATAAGAGGAATATCAAACTGATTGCATCTTTCCTATGGCCTTCAATTATCTCCAATGCTTTGTTCATTGAACATCCATCCATTATACTCTCAGCAAGGACCTGGCCTTCCTGGAGATTGTTATGAATCAGTTTGACCATAAAGATTAAATAAAAAAGGAAGGAGACATACATCGATTTGATCATCCAATCAATTCAACTCTTTCATAATGGTATCAAGGTTGCTTTGCACTGATTCCGCCTTGGGAGGATCCATTGTTGTTGAGTTTGAGGAGCTTTGAGGGCAATATCAAATGTAATCGTTTGGTGGATCCTTTGATGCAATTCAAAAGGTTACCAAATTCGTCACCAGATGATTCTAGCACCTGAGGCATCTTTAAAGTCATTTATCTGTATGGCAAGTTCAGCTATTCAAATAAATCTAATGTAAGTTTTTTTAAAATTGTTCAATCAATATAGGTTATATAAGAATGAACAAAAACCTGCCAATTGTGGTACTTGGAAATTGGGAGATGACAGATCTCACGATTGACTGCAGACTGCCCAGAAGTAAAAAAGTGTTAATAAAAAAACAAAAATGTTGAGGAAGAAGGGCAGAAGGAAAGGGAATGAAAATTACATATATTTCAATATAACCAGTTTGTGGATCGGATTCTGAAGAGAAAATCAGAATCGGTTGGTTAGTTCCATTTTTGTTTGATTTTTCCTTTTTCCAGTTTTGTAGTTGTCAATATTGAGAATGGAAATATGAAAGAAGATACCAATTAAAATTTATAATCATATGCTGAACAATTTAATTGGTCCAAGTGTTGCAGCTTTGATGATTGTTTAGTGTTGCAGCTTTGATGATTGTTTTGTTTGTTATTGGTGAAGTGGTTTTGATTTGATGGTTGGGTTGGCCCGCCCAAAATGAAAAATGAGGTATGGGTGTAACCTAACCTTTCACTAATTGAGGCTGTCATTGGGCCGATTGAACTCTAGATCGGCCAAGTCCAACAAATTGCATAGGTGAAAGTAGCCAACAAAAGGCTAATCATGGCTTATCTAGTACATATGTACATAACTGAAAAACATGGATTCACCCATCATTTAACTCCAAAGAAGAAAAAAAAGAAAAAAAGTTACCAAGCCCACCCTTCCACCCATATCAAAGCTGGGCATGGCTGTACAGCTCAATGGCTGGCTGGGAAAATTGGTTTGAACATCTCAATGGCCAAGCTGGCTATCAGGCTGTACCACTTGATGGCTGGCTGGGCCAATTGAGTTGGAACGTATATCTCCATGGCTACTAGGGCCAGCCAGGCTGCCTCTACCAGGGCTATAAAGTTTCAACTTGATAGCCAGCAAGGCCATCAAGTAATACATACAACCCAATGGCAAGTTGACCATTGAGTTGTAGTATTGAAGTCCTTGCCGGTGGCCACTGGCTTATCTTAGGTCTCCTGTGGAATATTTTCTTTGGGAAAGTGAGAATCCTCCCGCTGTGTACTTCTGATCTTGAATTCCAGTCACAGTTATTTCTTCATCTATTTTTTCACATGTAATGTAATAAGCAAAGTGGTCAACAAGAAATCGGAACAAGACCACTTGACATATTGTCTCCTTAACCACATCATTCAAATAATGATCTCTTTAAACGATGGTACTGACGATATAGGCACCGAGCCCTTCAACCTCCTCTTGCTCCAAGGTTTGGGATCAGATTCTTCCCCGGAAGATATCAGGAGGACACTTACTAATCTTCCAGATGCAAGCCAGACATACAACCCCCAAACAATTAGGCGAATTATCTTGATTAGGCGGTCAACAACTGGTGCAAGCATGGGTTTTGCATTTGTGGAGTTTGAAGATATGGAGGTTAGTAGCTATGTTCAAGTTAAGATTATTATTGTTTTGGTCTTCTTCCTCTACACTTACCTTCTCTGCATTTCCTTTTTATAAAAAGCACACCAAGATCCTGTGGTTGATCATGACCAACATTCATTTATTCCCCAGGGGTTTTAAAATTGGGGGGAATCAAGTATTGGTCACCAGTGCCAACCCACAAGCGTTCCGTTTGGTACCTGATGGCTATCCCCAGTTGTTTGAAGGGAACTACTCAAGGGTTGTCTATAGGGATGTATTGGCTATTTGCAAAATATCCTTACCACCTTGGGAAATTAACAATTATCCCAATCCTTATATTGTCAGTATTCCCAATTATATCTCTTTACCAATTTAATATCTAATTATTACATTGATTCCTCAGGCTAGCCACCCATATCATCCCTCTGGATCCGTCTCTCATGATAATGATTCTCATGAGAACCACTCGGCCGCAATTTCTAACAATTTGGCTACCCGTATTGTTAGTATTCCCAATTATATCTCTTTACCAATTTAATATCTAACCATTAAATCAATTCCTCAGGCGAGCCACCCATATCATCCCTCTGGATCCGTCTCTCATGATAATGATTCTCATGAGACCCACTCGGCCGCAATTTCTAACAATTTGGCTACCCATATTGTTAGTATTCCCAATTATATCTCTTTACCAATTTGATATTTAATCATTGCATCAATTCCTCAGGCAAGCCACCCATATCATCCCTCTGGATCCGTCCCTCATGATAATGATTTTCATGAGACCCACTCGGCCGCAATTTCTAACGATTTGGCTACCCGTATTGTCAGTATTCCCAATTATATCTCTTTACCAATTTAATATCTAATCATTACATTGATTCCTCAGGATAGCCACCCATATCATCCCTCTGGATCTGTCTCTCATGATAATGATTCTCATGAGACCCACTCGCCTGCAATTTCTAATGATTTGGCTACCCATATTGTTAGTATTCCCAATTATATCTCTTTACCAATTTAATATCTAATCATTACATCGATTCCTCAGGCAAGACACCCATATCATCCCTCTGGATTCGTCTCTCATGAAAATGATTCTCATGAGACCCACTTGGCCGCAATTTCTAATGATTTTGCTACCCGTATTGTCAGTATTCCCAATTATATCTCTTTACCAATTTAATATCTAATCATTAAATCAATTCCTCAGGCTAGCCACCCATATCATCCCTCTGGATCCGTCTCTCATGATAATGATTCTCATGAGACCCACTCGGCTGCAATTTCTAACGATTTGGATGCTATGGTGAAAAGAATTGGTGAAATCCCTTCTGGCAAGGATTTATCTTTCAACAAATATCCATCTCCCAAGGAATATCCGCCTTTGAACAATTCATCCTCCCACAAAACTTCATCATCCAACAAAAGTGGCATGTCTCTTTTTTGGGATGTTTTTTTGGGGGGATTCATGCTGATTCTCTTTTGCAGATTCAGATTTGTCTAGCTTAGTGTGAAACTCCATTCTGTAGCTTCACACACATATCACTCAACTTACATAATCACCTTGTAGTACTTAATCTTGACTTCCCCACACCCTCCTAGCTCAGTAGAGACTAATCTTCCTCCTCTACTGTGCTAGGTGAGTCTTTCTATTCTGTTGTCTCTTTTCTCCTCTTTCATTCTTTCTCATCTTTTCATTGTATCAAGAGACTAATCTTCCTCCTCTACTGTGCTAGCAAACCATCCCCTTTCGTGGGTTCTAGAAAATCGTTCTCCAAGATACTATGTATCTTGTTCTAGATCCCTCTTTGTCGGCTACGGTGAAGGAGCAATTAGTGCTCCTTACACTTTTTTTTTCTTGAACCTATCGACTGGTTTTCCTTTTTTGCCTGTTTATGTCCACTTGGCGGACATCTAACTCTCTCCTACCCTTCAAAGAAAACCCCAAAGCTATCATCCGTGCTTTGAACGCTGCCATTTTGGAATGCTGTAAAGCTCAAAAGTGCCAGTGAAGACCTTTTGCTGAGTGCGGAACGGGATGATGTGAGGATGACTCTGCCGTTCCTATACTAGACACTAAAACAAGACCCCCAAATCTATGATTGGCAGGCTTTAATTCAAGTGATAGTAAGTGTATCCAAGATACTTCAGTTGGTATAGCAAGTGTGGGTGATTAAGGATGTGTTGAGTGTGTATGAATAAATATGTGATACTGATGATGATGTTGTTGATGGTAGGTGATGATGATATTGGTGAATGTTGAGAGTGTATGTGGATGATGAAGGTGTGTTAAGCTAATGATTTCTGGGAGCTGACGCTACTACCAAGGATGGATGATGATGATAATGGTTTGTAGTGCGAAATGAGTTTTTGGGAGCAGACGCTTCTACCAAGTGGGTCAAGATGAGTTGTTTAAATGAGTAATGATGAAGTTGTTATTGCTGATGTTGATTGACTAAAACCTCAATATTGAGTGACTTATAATGAGGAGTGACCAGTGTATTAGACTATAGGGGATAGTGAAAGGTATCTGTGGATGGTGTGTAATGTGATTTGATCCCAGAATCTGGTGAGGAGGGGGGAAAACAGCTAGAGGAGAGCCTCTTTTATATCAAAATCCTGAAAAATGGGGGGTGGTCAACTTGTGGTTGGAACAATGGTCATGGAGCACAGTGGAACAACAATTGATGACTAATCATGGCTGAAATGTGGTTGATGGAAACAAATGGAACAATAGAACAAGTGAAATGTGTGTGACTTGTGGTTCTGAACCTGATGGAGCTTTCCATGAGTGTTGTGGGCCTAAGTTGGGTGGAACATCCTAGAAAAGGGGTTACCTGGGCCTAGTGGTTGAGTTGTGGGTGGGGTTTTTGTGTGGTTGCCTTGTGAAAGCGCCGTGTAACTGTGAATAACTGGAATAAACTCGGGTCTAGGAACTAATATTGGCCATAACTAAACCACCGGCGCACTTGGTTGTCCCTGGGACGGTCCAGAGTGGATGTCCATGGGACGCAGCGGCTAAGCCACTGTTTACGGCGAAAACCTCATCCAAAGTCACTTTTTGCCAGGCAGCAAAAAGACATCCGGCAAAAGCGTCTCAATGGCAGCCAAGCCGGACAGTCTATGGGCCGCAAACCTGAAACATGCCATCCATGTGCCCTCCTCAAACTAAATAATGCTGCCTGAGTTGAGCCCATGCACGCATCCATGGGCCGTCCCAAACTCCATCCATGGGTGAGCCAAACCATTCCACGCAGCTGCACCCCAGCAGGATGCAGGCCTGCCTGTTGCGCATCCAGATGCTCAATTCTGCTCACATCCCAGCTGTCATGTATAAACTTAAAAATGTCATTTTATTCCAAGAGGTTCAAACTTGGTTGCATCAAGCACCGCGGCAAAAAGAAAACAAAATACAAAACGTTCATTCTAAGGAGCAGCTTGCTGCCAAGCGACACCGCTTAAATGAAAAAAAGAAAAAATCTTCTGAAAGCAAGACCGGCAGATCAATGAGAATCAATGCGGGCGCCAGACATCAATGGGTTCATGGGCGGGCAGGCTGGAATATTCCAGAAGGTTGAGCAGTCACAAAGCACGTTAGTCAATCTGTATGAACATATAAAACCTTCGACATCAACAAGCCAAACCATCTGCTCCGGCCAGGTGACTGGGAGGTGAGGAAAGACAGAGAGATTAGTTCTGCTGGAAAAAGTGTTAGTTTTCAGGTTTCTTGCGACCTTGTGCTTTTCAAATCATGAAAAATGACAGAAACCTACAGATGGACTGTCAAAGTAAGCGAGAAGATCTTTTTCTCGGCGGCCAATGTTTCACGGCTGAGAAGCGCACAGGAGAGGTCATGTTTGCTGAGGACGGTGCCTTTTGTCTTGCAAGGGGAAGAACAACAATGTTGCGGCGGATGCGCTCTTGGGTCTTCTCATTTGTGGGTGAGTAGTGCATGCTCGGCTGGGTGGGATTAGATGAACTTTGATGCTTGTGAGCCCATCTTGATGGTGTCGGTGGTGGCTTCTTTTTGATAAAAATAAAAATGGGTGTGGATGGTGGAAAACTCCATGAACGGAAGACGCTGAGCAAGATTGCCGGGGATCCTCAATCCTGTTTAAATACTCACGCAGCCTCCTTGGAAGGAGAAGCTATCCTGAAAAACTTTCCCACGTGCTCATCTCATCTGATCCATTCCTGGCCAACGTTCATAGACAGTTGTCAGCTCATCACAGAAGGATCACCACTCAAGAAACCAAGGCAGCTCGGCAGAAACCCGCAGCCCTTGCTAGACCCAGGACGCCTGAAGCATCTGAGGGAGCAAGAAGACATCCCAGATTCTTCTGTTGTCCCACTGATGACATTGTCTCTGGCGAGTCCCCAATACAGCCAGGTGGTGTGCCCATGGGACGCATAGGGCCAGACTGTTGTCAGTGGTGGAGCGAGGGGACGCACTAGCTCGCAGCTGTCTTCAGGACACCACCCTGCCATCCAGGACAGCATTTGGACCAGGCTGTCCTGGGGATGTAGCTGATTCTGAGATCAGCGCCCGCGGTGTATTGATCCAGGCATGTAACAAAGATTCCGTGAGTTGTTCCCTAGGGTCATTTGGCCTGAAGAATGTGTTTCTGGAACAATCTATGGGATTTTGAGGCTTTTGTATTTTGGTGACTGTAGTAGGGATTAAGGTTTAGGTGACAGAGTATGTTGATTTGTTGATACTTCCTGATCCGGTCGAGTGGTGATAAATCTGTGAGTTGTGTTCTAGAGTGAATTTTGCCGTAGATTCTGATTCTTCAATAATATCTGGGGATATCTGAGTGGATATAAGAGAAAAAATGAGAAAGAGAAAAGAAATGGAGAAGAAATAGGAGAAAAATAGATAGAATAAAAAATTGAAAATTTGTGTCATGTTTGGAACACCACAACGCCTCTGACGTGCATCCCTTTATTGCAGTCCCAAGAAAACAAAACTTTTCCGACACAAAATCAAGTTTCTTGGCCATTGGATCTTGGCTAATGGAATTCGGGCTGACGACAAAAAAAATGCGCAGATCCTCAACTGGCCTTGTCAACTATCTGTACTCTATTCCACAAAGGTGGCGTGTACAGATAGGAATAATGAAGAAAAAGTGGATCTTTAAATATTATAAGTATAATATTTAAAGACAATTCAAAAACAGCACAGGTACTTGTTATTCAGAATATGAATAAACAGGTTACTACCCTGCTGCCAAAACCTCTTATGATGCTTAAAATAAGCAATAAGAAGGGCCAACTAGATTTAAACACAGTTCTTCCAACCAAATAATACTTTAAAAGTGTTATTTTGGCTAGGGAGGAGTTTTTAAGTAGATTATAGATATAATAAAGAAATAAGGCCAGTCCTCTAATGCTTACTAGAGAAGGTGGACGCCTTTGTATCTTATAATGATTTATCTATGTATGTTAAAAGCTGGGGGAAAGGTGTTCCTCAAAATGAATGAGAAACACCTCCTTAAATACCTTTTTTCTTACTACAAGTGTGCAAGTAGTGGGAATAGAGGTACCAGGCTCTAAGTGTCATTTCCTTACGCCAGAAATGTCTCTTTGGGCGTGAGAAAACAAGTTATGACATCATATTTGTGAAAGATGATGCCATTTTAATTTATTATGGCCAAATTGGGCCATAAGTGTGAAATAAACATAGAATTTATTCTAAGTATTTCACTACAGACTTAAAATGAGGGTGTTTTGCACAAAGCTCACCAAGGAGCATTTTGTGGTCCAAGCCTCAAAACATTATCACAAGTATTTTAATCCTAGGGTATAAGGTAAATACAGAGAAAATGTGAATATAGAGAGTGATTTAACTCTAAAAAGAGTTTAGTGAATCACAAACTATCTTCCTCAGGTTTATTTAGCACATGAGGGCGCCTAAAAGTGGAGGTTTTCACAATGGAGCTGAAAAACTCTATAATTATTGTATAGCTTTATTGTTCTTTATAGAATATCAAGTATGTAATAGAACAGTAAAGTTATACTAGTAAATCTTGGAACTTCCAGGATTTTCCAATGAAAAACTATCAAAATAAAGGCTTCTTAATCCATAAGACATATTTATGAAAATGGAATTTCCAAAGATTTGCCATAATCAAATATGAGGTTATAAAAATAGACAAAAAAGGGCATCATATATTTTATAACAATGGTAAGGTTTGGACCCAAGGTCTCTTGCTCCAGCCTTTGGGTGAGACTGATTCTTAACCATTAGGCTAAAGACAAGTTGTTGAATGTGTTGGAAGAATACAGAATATAAGGTTAACATTATTCAAACTTGCAGACCCAAGTATTACATCTCATTAGGTAATATCTTGGGGGCTGACAGGCCTTCTCCGCAATCGCTCAAGGGAGTGAAGAAGTTTCTGGGGACCATTCAGTGGATGAAAAAGTTCATTTGGGGACTTCAAAAGTATGTGGGTACATTGACGCCTTTAACCAGTTCTAAACTGGAAAAACACAACTTTTGTTGGGGGCAAGCTGAAGAGGACGCATTTAATGACATTAAGCGCCTGATGACTTCCTTACCTTGCTTGACGAACATCGATTTTGATTCGGATGACCCCCTCTGGCTGTAAAGATGGCAAACGGGTACCCGTTGGCACCTGGTACCCGTTGTGCACCACAGGTACTTGCTGGGGCGTACCAGGTGCGGGTGTGGGTATCCAGCTCAGGGGCAGGAAGTTAGACGGGTACCTGTCCGGGTACCTGTCTGCTTTTGGTTGGTGGCAGTGAGGCAGCAGCGGTGCAGCTGGTGTCCGTTTGACCGTCCAACAGACACCAGCTGTATTGCGACTTACGTAAGCTCAACACGCGCGAGCTCAAACCCCTCTTCCTTGTCCTGGCACCCAACCTCATACCATTGATCACAACGTAACCCAATCACCATGGTAGGAAGAAGCAAGAGGCGTCGCAAGGCACCAGCATCACAAGCTCCTGAATCCTCGGAGTCTGACATTGCAGCCCAATCTGAAGAACGTCCACACCAGAAAAAACGACCAAGTACAACCATGGTCTCAGACAATTCTGATCACAATCACGACAAACCAGCAACCAATGCTACCTTGTCTCAGGAGCTTTCAGATGAGCAAGAGCTTGGTAGGTTTCTTCAATATCTACTCATTATTACATCCCTGGAGCAAGTCACCTCGCTGACTTAGTGATGTTCTGCATTACACCAACAGCAAAGGCACGGAAAGTGCATAAAAATCAAGTCAGCTCGTGTTATGCCTTTTACCATCCCCCGGAATTATCCAACGAGCTGGACAAGCACAAGCGAAGGAAGATGGCTTACTCCTGTAAACAGTGAGTTGATTTTTTTTGTTTTGTTTGCACTTGTAACTTATAATCAACTGACTCTGGGAAATAAATTGATAGGTGTGGGACTAAAATTCATCGCCCCTCATATGATACATCTCCCTCCAACCTCTCCAAGCATGTGGCAGCTTGTTCCAAGAAACAACAGGAGGCAGAAGAAACCCAAAAATTGGCCGCCCTGGGGGTAACGGGAACTCAAGATGTTGATCCGCGAGAGGTAAGTCCAAGTCTATTTCAATCTAGTCTCTTCTCCACAGCGGACACGGTCTTGAGGACTAATAATCAAATTTTCACAGGTTCCCCAGCTCTGTGCCATTTGGTGTGCAGAAGGTGCTCAACCATTTTTGGCTCTTGGCAAAAGGGCCCATCAAGCAATATTGCACCCCGATGTATTGAAGAATCTACCCAATCGGAGGGCGGTAGCCAGTGATATAGGAAGGTTATATACTGCAGTGCAGCAGTCCTTGATCAAAACCCTAGAGGTCAGTTAATTGGTATGTTATTTCAGCTTATTCAGCTCACTTTGCTTACAATATCCTTGGTATCACTCCATCTTTTTGGCCCGTAGAAACATACAGGCGCAATGTATGTAGGTATTGATGCTTGGCAGTCTCCAAATGGTTACAACATACTAGGAACTGTGATCTATTGCTTGATTGAGGACGATTCTGGTGGTATTGAATTGGAGGCAATGCCTCTGGACTTTGTTAGGTTAAAACAAAGCCACACCGGTGTGTATCTGGCTGATACGGTACGATTTATTGTGGAGAAGTTTGGTGTGCAGAACAAGGTAAAAATTCTCTTGCAATTTGTTTCTGAACTCAAATTGACTTTCTTTTCAAAGATCTGTGGTATTGTCACAGACAATGCATCAAACAATGCAACCATGATTGAGGAGATCAAAAAGTTCAAGTGGCCCCGATTCAAAGGCGAGGCACATTGGGTTTGATGTTTTGCACACATCTTGAACTTAATTGCCCAGGTGATAATGCGCCCGTTTGGAACTCAAAAGAATAATAAAGCTAACAATGACTTAAGTCAACAAGAAGGCTCAGACAACAAGGACAATGAGGCAGATGCAGATGAGTAGATTCAAGCGTATGTTTCCACTCTCCTTCCTCATTTCTCATGATGCTGATTTTTATAAGACTTTAATCAGATTCACCGAGGAATCAAATGAAGAATCAGAAAATGAAGGCGTTGATGATGAGACACTGACAACCAATCTAGTTGACGGGGAAGATATTGAATTGGAGTAGAATGATGTCAATGACTTGAGCAATGAGGAAGAGGACGACTGTTACACCTCTGATTCATGCAGGCAGACCCTGGCCAAGGTAAGAGTCCCATTTCAACTGATCAACATGATTCCGTCCCAAATTTGATTGACATGATTCAACTGAACCTCCCTGGAAAACTTGTCAACAGTTCTGAGCAATAGCACAAAAGCTGAAGAAGTCACCTAATTCAAAGGCTCTTTTTGTACAGTTGTGTCAGGAGAAAAAGTGTCTCACACCCCACAATGTTGAACGTGACGTGACAACCCGGTGGAACTCAGCATTGATGCAATTGACCAGTATTGTGCAATGCTCAGAGGCCATGTGAGTTTTATTTCCTCAACTCCTCCAACCTGGAATATTGACAACTTTCCTGTAGTCTTGATTGGCAGAAGGACAAGAGACATGGCCCCTCAAGAGACCACTTCATCACCCAGAACAATTTAGACTTGGTGCAAGATCTAGTCAACCTCCTTCAGCCATTTTACAAGATCACCCTACAAGTATCAATGCGCGGTGCCGCTCAAATTTCGCAGGTGGTGGTCTTTATTGACCAGATCACCAGTCATCTCTGAACCGTTATTTCCAACAAAACCGATGGATACCCTGCTGCTTTGAGAAACGCCTGCCGAGCAGGAATTCAATTGACAAACAAGTACTACATGCTTACAGACTGCTCACCGCTTTACCGGGTTGCCATGGGTAAGATTTCTCTCTGTTTCACTTGCGTAACAATTAGTTTGAGTTGATTGATCCTCCTTGTTGTAGTTCTTCATCCTTCCTTCAAGGACAAATATTTTAAACTTGCAAAATGGCATCCGGAATGGATTGAGGAAGCCATTTGACTAACTCGTGAGATGTGGGAAACTCATTACAAACCTGCACCTCAGCAAGCAATTGCCAAGGAGCCCAATGCTTGTCCAAAGGTCAGTGCTCTTCACATGCAATTTGAATACTGAGTTCACATGCTTGCCGGGTTGAGTGGTGCATCTGAAGCACGGGCAGGTAATATCTCATCAGACCCGCTCAACGTGTGGCTCTCTGGAGGTTTGCATCTTGATGATGAAGGCCTTCCAGTCAAACCCCTAAAATGATGGATTAGACAAGCACGAAGTGGAAATACTCACGGAGGGCTGCTCAAGATGGCACTTGACGTGCTCAGCTTTCCAGGTATGTTATCTTATTCCTCATTTTATTTGCCAATTTCCATTGGTCTTTGCTTTGCTTACTGATCAAGTCCATTGCGTCTGCAACAGCAACAACAGTGGACGTTGAACGATCATTCAGTTTTGGAAGGGATTATATATGTGTCCAACCGAAGGCACCGACTCAACACGTCGTCGGTTACTAGAGGAATGGCGGTAGCGTCTTACTCTAAGAACGGTATGATTAAGAGGGGGGTATTGCGTCGTTGGAAGGGAGAACAAAGGAAAAAGAAAAAGGAGGTGGCTGTTGTTATTGACTAGGAGGAGGCTCATATAAATATGGAAATGAACAAGTGGAATGCAGTAAATAAATGATTTAAAAAAGTCTTGGCCTGGACCGGGTACCCGCGAGTGGCACCCGTGCACCTGCAATCCTGCACCCGGGTACCTGCCATGGCAGGTGCCAGGTGCAGGTGCAAGTGTCAGAAATCATTGAATTTTCTGGCGGGTACCTGGACACGCCACGGGTACCCGGGTGTCGCTTGCCATATTTATCTGGCTGTTTACGGACGCTAGTGGTGCAGGCCTCGGCGCGGCACTATTTCAGGGAAAGGAATGGATCAAGACCGCGTCCCCCATCGCCTATGAGTCGCATCTCATGACCCCCACCAAACAGAATTACCCCGTACACGAACAGGAATTGTTGGTGGTGGTGCATGCACTCCAGAAGTGGAGGATGCTCCTTCTGGGAATGAAAGTAAACGTTATGTTGGATCATCATTCCTTGGTATATCTGATGAAGCAACGTACTCTTTTGCGCAGGCAGGCCAGGTGGACGGAATTGCTGGCCGACTTCAATTTGAACTTCAAATATATTTGTGGGGAGGATAATTTGGTGGCAGACGCCCTTTTGCAAAAGGATCTCCCAGATGATTGCTTGGCCACCCAAGCCAGCGTCGCCTGCGTTGCGGCTCTTTCAGAATTCAGGACCGCCATCGCAAAAACACTTCAATCGCAGATCGTGTTGGGGTATGATCTCAATCCTTTTTCACCTGTGGCAACCAAATTTTTCCATCCCAAACCAAAGAAAAATGTGCATAAAATTATGTCAGAAATGGCTAATTCCTGTCAGAAACTGCTTTTTTTGAAAATAACTAGTTTCTGACCAGTTTTTGCCATTTCTGACATCATTTTATGCATTTACAGCTTTTCTTATGTATATAGGTAGGCACTCGTCTTGATGTGGAGCTGGATGAGCTGGCAGCTCGCCAGCTCACCCAGCTCAGCTGGCCCATCGGTCTCATACCAAAGAAAAGTGCACCTTTTTCTTAATTTGGTTTGGGACCGTAGGATCCGGTTGCCAAAACTCTCCTTTTTGCACCTCCCTGAAATCATCCCTCCCTCTGCGCAACGGCTGCATTATCAGTGATGGCCTGATTCTGATTGATGGCCGACTGCTAATTCCAGCAGTCGGGGGATTACGCCAACGTCTCATGGACGAGGCCCACGTTTGTCTTGGCCACCTCAGATACTTGAAAACAGTCACCAAACTATGTCGGGACTTCTTCTGGCCAAAGATGGCCCGGGATGTCAATCTCTTCATTTCATCCTGTGAAGTGTGCCAAAAGATCAAAGCCCCCACTACCTCTCCCACGGGCAAGATGCTCACGCCTGAATTTCCCCGGCAACCTCACACATACATCTCTATTGATTTTGTTGGTCCTCTCAAAGCTTCGAGCCACTACAATATGATCATGTCGGTCACTTGCCGCCTCTCTGGATTTACTCGGATCATTCCGGTCCTTCAGAAGGACACGACTGAAAAAACAGCGTCCCGTTTTTTCACTGGCTGGATTGCCCTTTTTGGTGCCCCAACGTCCATTATCAGCATCCGCGATAAAACTTGGTCCGCTAAGTTCTGGAATTCCCTCATGACTTGCCTATCCACCTGTTTCCATTGCTCTTCAGCCTTTCACCCTCAAGCCAACGGCCGCAGAGAAAGGACAAATAAGACCATCGGCCAGATTCTCCGTACGTATACCGCCAAGAAGAAGGGCAAATGGCTCAAGGCCTTGCCGGCTGTTGAGTTTGCCATTAACTCGGCTATCAATGTCTCCACAGGCATCTCACCCCTGGAATTGATCCTTGGCCGCCAACCGGCTCTTTTTGATTCTACGTTTCTGGCCGTTGATGATAATCCTCCCCCGGCGCTCTCCAAGTGGCTTCCACTACGCGAAGCGGCTTGGACGACTGCCCGCAACGAGTTATGCTCAAGCCGCCTGCAACAGGCAATTCAGCACAATAAGCATGTCACGCCTTGCCCTTCCCTTCAAGTTGGTCAGCTTGCGCTCCTCAACTCGGCAGACTGGCGCGCATCTTGCCAGCTGGGCTCCAATAAGCTTAAGGAGTGTTTCAAAGGCCCCTACTCCATCCTCCGAGTATTCAACCATGGACAAAATGTTGAATTGGACCTTCCTCCTGGGGACCAATGTCATCCGACTTTTCACATTTCCAAAATCAAACGTTTCATTCGCCGCGAGGAGCAAAACGGTGCATTGCCAGGAGGCTTACCACAAAAGTAAGTTCCTCCCATTGTGGACTGTTGAGCGATGCTCTCTCTATTGTTGTTGTAAAAATCATACCTTGGCCACTCCCGTGAGCACTCCCCATTATCTTTCTCCCCTCAGGTCACTGCGCGGCTGCGCTCATAGTCGGTTTTTCCATCACGGTTTCCCTTCTGGTTTTCTGCCTCCGCGTCCCTTTCTGGCTCTCAGTCCCGCGCGGGTTTCCTTTTTTTTCCCTTTTCTCGTGTCTTGTTTTGTTTTGGTTTCCCTATCCCTTTTTTCTCCTTTGGTTTTTCATGTGGTTCTGTCTTTCCTCCTCTTCTTTCTCTTTGCTGTTGTTGATTCTTTCATTTTTTTATAGGGGGGGAGACTGTGAACCTCCATTCTGTAGCTTCACACACATATCACTCAACTTACATAATCACCTTGTAGTACTTAATATTGACTTCCCCACACCCTCCTAGCTCAGTAGAGACTAATCTTCCTCCTCTACTGTGCTAGGTGAGTCTTTCTATTCTGTTGTCTCTTTTCTCCTCTTTCATTCTTTCTCATCTTTTCATTGTATTGAGAGACTAATCTTCCTCCTCTACTGTGCTAGGTGAGTCTTTCTATTCTGTTGTCTCTTTTCTCCTCTTTCATTCTTTCTCATCTTTTCATTGTATTGAGAGACTAATCTTCCTCCTCTACTGTGCTAGCAAACCATCCCCTTTTGTGGGTTCTAGAAAATTGTCTCTCCAAGATACTAGGTATCTTGTTCTAGATCCCTCTTTGTCGGCTACGGTGAAGGAGCAATTAGTGCTCCTTACATTGAAAAGCATCATCCTCCAGGATGGATGGAGAAATTTTGCCATGAAAACTGTTTTGCATGTCATGGCTAGGTCCAGATATTTCTTTGTCATAGTTATCATTGGACCAAACATGGGCTCTAGCGCAGTCGCGGTTGCAGAAGCCTTTTTTTTCTCAAGGGAATCAAAGATTTGAATGTACTTGTACAGAACCATTGGCAACTTTGGTCCATCTCCCTCCATTCATTTAGTGAGCAAGTCCTTTTACAGCACACTTGGTATTAGTATAGAATATTGTTTGATCAATTGAGCCAAGAGACTTACTTTCAAGATGGTATTCAAGTTATTGACGTCCTCCCACTCTTTGATGGAGAGCTTGTACGAGTTGAAGAAATGATTGTTTCCCAATTTTCCTATGTGCTTCTCCAATATGTTTTCAAGTAGTTGTTTGATGACCTCATGTGGTGGGGATTATGTATAGTGAGCAAATTAAAACCATAACACGTCAAAAACATAAGCAGATGAGATTGCTTGTTTGATTACCTTCCTTCCCTCATAAGCCCGCTGTCAGCAGTTGTATGCAATGTTTCATTGGATCCGGTAACCTCCAATAACACCACGCCCTTTATAGCCAAGCTTGGAGGCCCACAGCTTCAAGTTCCACTCAGCCTGCTTTTGTGGGGATGTGGATATTCTACGACAAATGTAATCGATCTGGGAAAGGGAAATTCAGCTGTTTCCCTGAAGCCCAGTCAAAGAAGAGTAAAATCAAACCTTTTTCAAGGTAAAACCAATACCTGAGGTGATGGAATTGTCAATTTCTTCATCTTCACCATCATCCCACTCCCAGCCTGGAACTGGTGTTTGCTTTTCTGCATCTTCAGGGTCAATATTGGCTTTGTCTCCATTTTCCTTGTCGTTGGTTACTTCAATGATGTCATGCTGATCACCTTGCAGTTGCGCTGCCTCTTCTTTATCCTCTGCAATTTTATCAAGGGTAGGGAAGTACTTATCTGTCTTCTCTGGCCTGACCATATGATTAGAAAGCTTAAGTGCTTTCAATCCCGCTCCCAAGATTAAAGCAATGACATGACATATACACTACAAACATTTGTAATTTCACCTAAAGAAAAAACTACTGTTTGGGTTAAGCAAAATGTTAACTTTTTTCAACAAAATGGCTCAGTAATAAAAATTGAGCAAAACTGAGCATGCTCAGCAAAATCCCCCAAAGTTGCCATAATGAATAAAAATCATTTCTGCTCAGTTTCTAAAAAAAAAAAAATTGCTGAGCATGCTCAGTAAAGCTTATTTTTCACTTCTGACCATTTTCTGTAAAATTGGGTATATGTTTTGCCCATCCCAATTTTACATTTTCTTTCTGGGCAGAGTTGCAAATGTTTGTAGTGATACATCGGTGATGGTTTTTTTGAACATCCCAGTTTTTGTGGTCGGTTGATTGAAAAATGGAGGCCACCCCCTTTGCCATTGCAAAGTTGTTGCTTCCCAAGTCAGTGCTCTGGGCAAGGACGTAAGGAAGGATTTGAAGTAAGCTTTCAGTTTGGAAAAATCAGAGAAGTAAAAAACCTTATCTCTTGGCATGTAATCCATGCTTGATTAGCACATTTGCAAAGGGAGTTGCCAGATACCTCCCATTGTGATGCCAGGACACGTACTTTGTGGCAAGATGGCGACACATGTAGGTGGAATCTTGAGTTATGTAGCAGCAGGTGATTCCCACAAACGCTTTGTGGCTCCCCTTGGTCCTCCACACGTCCAATACAAGTGATATCTGTGAATCAGATGCCTGAAAGGTTATATAAAAGCGTGGCGTCAGCAGAATTATGAAAAACAATCTGGGATAGAGCAATTCCAACATGTACCTTTATTGCTTTGATGACCTGCAATTGTTGTTCAAGGTATAACTGGTGAGCGTGAGAGGCAGCCCAGATACAAGAGTTTATCTGAGTGGTGTGAAGGGTGTAGTCAAAGCAAACTTGTAATCAGAAGTCCCAGATTTGTAGCCATGGAAGTGACTGGCAAACAATCCATATGACAATGAGTTTTTTCAAAGTCGTGTTGTCAAAAAATCCTCTTGGTGTGAAGGCAATCAATTTTCCTGACCCCAATGGGTTTGCATTTGCCTCGTCCGACGCAATCTGAGTGGCAGTTGGGGGTAGTTTGCATCCGCTTGCAATGGCTTTGGAACAGCCATTGCAGACAGGTTGGGGTTTGTTGGTACCCTTATTGAATCCTCCATCTTGGTGGGTCTTCAAGTTGTAACTGGAGTTTCCGGATGTTTTTAATTCTCCCAAACACCATTGGCACTGGAACAAAGTTGTTTGCGTATCCTGTGTTGTGGTGACAGATTGGAAACAGTTTAGATTATTGATTGGACTTTGAGACAGATAGAAAGATGGAAGAAGTGGATTACATACCTTCTGCTTTGGCCCTTTGCCACGCGGGTAGAAGTACAATGTTGGGTGTTTGTAGCCATCCTTATCTAACCCCTTTGCCTTTTTCTTGCCAGCCTTTCTGTTCTCTTCATCTGAGTCCTGAGCCAAATCAAAATCAATTACCTTCCCCGTGCAGCGTGAAACTTTTTGGACATCATCCTTGGCCCATTCACCAAATTTATGAGAAGGAAAGAGGGATGCAGCAATAGGTAAAATAAAATAAGTGAAAAAGAGAGAGATCAAGTTGGTTACCCTGCAATTGTTCTTGTCTACAACTTGGTTTCCTGAGTTGGTGGTGCCAGATAGCAATTGGTCCTTGTGTGAAACAGTAGATGGCTTTGACTTCTGGGTTTTGTCTGTGGTTGCCATGGGCACAAGGGCCCGACAAGAGTCACAATAGGTTGGGATAAAGCCAAGATGATTGATGGGGGTGCGCAGACAAGTAGATTCCCGGCGAACTGATTGGGGGCCTGGAATGTCGGAGCCAGTGGTGTTTGGAGGAGTTGAGGGGACATCATCCTCCACTTCCTCAATCTGAGCCATGTAGATTGGGGTGGTTTGGCTAGTGCAGTATGGATGAACCAGGGTTGTCTTGGTGAGGGGCGCCTGTTATAGATGTGTTTGCCTGAATGAAAAAACTACTGATGCGCCGCAGTTGAAAAAAATGAGTTGTTGGCGCAGATGTGGTTGTGTCTGCTTGTGTATATGCATATAGCGCAGCAACCTTTCAGATGTTCAGCATAGCAAATTGGGCCAATAGCGCAGCATAGCACCCTAGAAGCTTGGTAGCACATGGGAAGCGCACATATAGTGATCACACGCTATACTGCGCTATTATTTAGCTGTAGCGCATCAGCTGGCGCTGCGCTGGGGCTTCTCACCACCAGCAATAGCACAAGAAATCTAAATATAGCTGCAGCTGTAGCTGGATGTGCTGTGGCTATGCTACCAAGGGGTACTCAGCAGCTCTTGGCCGCTATGCTGCGCTAAAAGTGGGCTTCTTGCAGCATAGCGCAGCGCTTCACTGTTGGTTCTTTTGCAGTCTTAAAGAAGTTCTGCGTGGGCCAATCCCAAAAGGGGGTTCATCTTCTTCAGGAAACAAAGGAATATCATGAAATATTGTTTTCAAGATCTCAACATATCTATCCCAAACAAGTTGAATTATCTTTTCCCTAGTATCCCAATGGAGCTGCTTGACTGCCTGGGAAACATCAGGTCTAGAGAATGTCATGATTTTCACCACCTTTTTCAAGAAGTTGCCCCCCCTCTTTGAAAAGCTTATGGCTTTCTCCTTGAAGAATTCTCCAAAAGATTTTAAGAATTTTATTACTGCTTTCTTGAGGAACCCTGTGTGTTGATGTAGTTCAGATCTTCCATCCCCTTTTCATGCTTTCCCTGGCCACCTCAAGCTGTATAGTTGATCCTGTATTCCCCCCAAAAGAATGTCTTGAAACTCTTCCATTTTTTTGATATTACGTGATAATTAATCAATAGATCTCATCTGTTTTTGGAGTAAGTGAATTACATTCCTTTCTTATGTTCTGTAAATGTCCCCTTAGATGAAGGTAAAAATGTTGAATGTTGTTTTTTTTATCTCAAAAATTGGATCCCAGGCAAAAGTTCCATTCAGTGAGACAGTTTTTCATAACAGTGCCAATCACAAGGATACCAATTAGTTTAACTAGCTCCACCACCTTTCTTTGAAATCACCTGTCTTTAAAAACTATTCATTTGACTTACCCAATTTATCTGCAAAAATGGTTGACCAATGTTGATAAAACTCAGGGAGAGCAGTCAAAAAATTCTTTGATTGCTTTTTCAGGGATTTTCTTGGCTTTAGTCTTCACATCATCATCTTGTAAACAGATATAGTTCTCAGTGGCAGGGTTGGTGGATTCTGAGATCCAAGAACGGCAGATTATATTTCCTGAAAAATGTTGGAGTTGGTCATCAGTTTTGAATCTTTCTTCTTTTTTGAATTTAAATGAATAGAATAAAATTACCATGTTCCAGTGGAATACTGCAATGGCCTTGCCAAACAAATCAGAAAACAATTAACCCTATAAGGCAGTATCTCCAGTAACATACCATGCTTGTTGGAGAGGGAAGCTTCTTTGGATACAAGATAATTGTTTGATGAAAAAGGGCAAGGCTGATTGGGTCACTTTTTAATGGTAAGATTCAAAGGAGGAAAAAAGAAAGCTGTCACATCATCAAGTTAGTGCTTTTGGACGGCTGGAGGCTGGACAAGCTGGAAGATCAAGCATATGTAGTACTATGGATATTGAGAATACTGTTGTGGTGTTAACTTGTGCATTTCCGGATAATCTGGGTGTCACAACACCATACCATCCGGACACGTGCAAGTTAACACCCGGACAGTATTCTTGATATCCATAGTATACATGTAGCAAGACCAATGATGCAACTGGCCGTCCTCAGAGTTTTGCTGATGCCGCCAAGAAGTTGGAACATCTGTCTGCTATCAACATACACTTTCCCAGAAGCCTCCCAAGCCCAACTAGACATCCCGGTGAGAGCCTCCTTTTGGTTGGTTGCAGGTAATGCCACACAACGACACTTGGGATGAAGGAAGTGTTTTTTGGGCATATCTGACGCAGCAACCGCCTACACAAGTTGAATATGATAGAACAAAAAACCTAATGGTAATGATGAAATTTGGTACAGTTGGGTAGGCTGTTTGTTTCAATCTAAGCAATTTTGCTGAATCAATTGGCCAGGGTAGACATTGCTGCGTGCCAAGAAAAGAAAGTTGGCCAGTCAAGCCCTCTGGGGACAACAATATACCCAAGCCCCCTTGGCACAATGCCAAGCTGCAACTTTGAATCCTACACCACGGCGCAATTTCCTGAGTTTGCACGCGTCTGCTCACCTGCGCAGTCACAACCAGGGCTGCCATTACCTGGTTGCCCTGGATTTGATGGCGCAGGCAGCTCAACGGTAGGAAGGGGTCTGCCTGACAAAGGCCGTGCCTCCGTGACCCAACGGTTGAGCTGACACACCCAACCAAGGTGTGTTGGCTGGGTTGGCTCAGAGATTGGGTTGAACCCCACGCAGCCTAGAGAAACACGACAACGTTGGCTCCTCTTCAGAGCAAGCCAACGATGTCGCCTCGTTGGGCACCCTGTCAAACAAGTTGATGTCAACATGATGTCAACCACATTTTCTATAATTTTTTTTTTGTTTGTAACAGTACCAAGTGTGCCTCTTTCACAGTTAGGAAGAGGTCACACAAGAAAAAAATTGTCAAAAAAAACAAGAAAAAAATGTCTTGTCCAAATTTCCTCACAAAAATTGGGTTTGATGGGTGAATATGAGGATCTTTTATTCAAAAGCATGGAGCCCTAGAAAAGCATTGTGGCGCAATGGTTAGCTGACACCACATGCAAATGGCAGGCACTTATGCATAAGCGTCCTCCGGTGACTTTCACCTGTCACATGCGCGCAACCGAGTTTGACGTCACTCAGTGGTTGTTGACCGCTCTGGGACGTCGCGCTTGGTTGCGGCCCGCGTGCCAGCTCATGTCACCAGAGGACGCTTTTTAAAAAGCGTCCACCATTTGCATGTGGTGTGAGGACCTATGACCACCAGTGTTGGCAGAAGAAAGTTCCAGGTTCAAGCCCAGCAAGAGAAAGATAACTTTTACATTATTGGCCTGCCATGGCATAACGTTGGGTTTTTGTTGGAAGTCAAGCTCACGAAGTGGTGTGACGCTGGGCGTGCGCAGGGAGTCAAGCTGACTGCGGCAGCCGACCCTTCCCGCTATGAGGCAGGCCCAAATTTTGGGTGTGGTCGGGGGGGTCAAGCGGACACAATGCTTTGCGTCGAGCCACAGTCGACCAAAGTCCGTGGTGTAGACAGGCCCAGACGAGGTCCGGCTTGATAGACGTTGTAGAGATCAAGTTATACAATTACATTAAATACAGATCACGAGGATTTGAAAGTTTAAATATTGACAGTTCCATTAAGGAAATGTACATTGTTATGCGGTCAGATGAACACAGAATTAGAGGAAAGGTCACATTGAGAAGAAAAAACAGCAAGGTCACATTGTCTGCTATCCGATGTTTGAGAGGAGAGAAATACAAAGAGTTCCCAGGAAAGGAGAAACAGAACGTGGTCGAAAGGCAGGAAGAATTCTTTTTTTTTTTTTTTGTGAAAAGACCAGCGGTCTATTGCACCTTGGGTAGTGGTTGATTCTGCGGGTCAATGGGGCTAGAGTAGTGAGAGAGGATGGAGGTAGTACCAAGCCGTTCAGGTTTCGGAGACTGCTGTATTTGCGAGAGTGGCAAGCTGACAGAGTTGGTGTGAGGCTGCATTAGCTGGTTCTCCACATCGCCAGCAAAGGAGCTTCTTGAATGGACCGAGTCATCGTCATCCTCTCCAGATGGAGAGGTTGACGATGAAATCCGAGGGGAATAGGGTCGATGGGAGTTCTGAGAGTACAGAGAAGGATAGTAAAATCGATAGGCGAACCAGGCGGTGAGCACACCGAGTGCGGAGCCCACGAGAACATCCTGCCACTGTGTACCAGTCCATCAAGAACAGATAAGATAGAATGAGCTTCATGGTTCAAAAGGGGAAATCTGCTGTGGAGTGAGACATACGTGATGTCTATTGTCCATCGTTCTAGAAATTGCAATCAAGGTAGCACCCAGCAGAGGGAAGATGGAGATCCACACTTTCAGAGAGTGGCCACGGCGGTCAAAGAGATGAAGTTTTCCGGCGAGATAGAGGGACAAAAAGGCGAGGCCCGCCCATGCGGTGCTCGAATGGCCCGACGGGAAACTACGGAATCCATCCTGAAACTTGCGGCTATCTGATGGGGCTGTACAGATGGAAGAATTGCTGAGACCGTAGGAGGGGGCGCCCGCGTTTTCAGCGGATAGGGCGGGAATGCAGCGGGATAACATGTCTGGTCTTGGCCGCCCGACGGTGATTTTGACCACCGTCGTGACCACCAGCGAGAGGGACAGCGAGAGCGTGAGGCCCAACAGGCCAATGTGCGTGTCCCAGCCAGAGCGAAGCACGAGCTGACTGAACAGAATAATCAGCACGGCAGGAATGAGCACCGAAAGAACGGCGAGTAGGGGCACGGGGATTCTCTCCGTGGTTGCATACGAGAACTGGATGGTTGCGTCATTCAGGTCGAACTAAGCCACCGAAGTGAAAGAGATGAGGTCGCGTAAGTAATAATAAGCCATGGAGAAAGGAAGAGTGCTGCACCAGATGAGCTCACTTCTCTGTGGTGGCCATGGACGCGGTCGAGTAAGCCAAAGAGGAGAGCCATGAGCAAAACGACGATCCAATCTGGGAAGAAGCACACCCGTCAGTCAGTGCGAGCTGCCCTCAAGTATTGCTCACATGGACTATACTCACCAGCCAGGTAGCACCACAGCAACTCCAGTCTCCTCGTGCTGAGGGTTTGCTGAGAAGCGTTCACCCTCCGACTTTGGAGCAGCACATTCGGCAAGATACCGAAGCGATCCTGCGGGGCTCTGCTGAGCTGATCGTCCTGGTGGTGTCCATGCGGTGGCAATCGTGGCAACTGCGACATCGAAATCGACTCGTATGGGTGCTGTTGCTGCTGTGTGGTAGTGCTGGTGATAATAGAATCTGATTATGAAGGATTGCGTTGAATAAGCCAGCGTGAAAGAAAAAATCAGTCATGCTGATCATAATTAATAGTCCATGTGAATCTGTTGGAGGTCTGTGCTGAAATAGAAAAACAAAGAAGAGGCCATGCACAGCCCCTAAAGCAGTACTAGCTTGTGCTTCGAAACGGAGACGATGCTGATAAACAGAACTGGTCAAAGTTATAAAATTGGGTGACTGACTGACTGACGAAGGATTCGTTTCATGCTTGTGCCCCTGCTCGTGTTCCTACCATATTCTTGAAGCGCCGAGTGATCTCCAGTATCATCATAACTAGGCATAGGAGCTGCTTCAGCTTTTAACAATCCACAAGAAAAAGAAAGCCAAATTAAGCGCCGGTCGAAGCCTTGATGATGATGTGACTTTTTTTGGGAATTTTTTAATTACATATGAGATGAGGTGGGGTTTATGCATTTGGAAGATAAATCAATACAACATGACAACAACGGGCAACAATCAAGACCCCCGCCACGGGCTAGCGCGGCGCGGTGAGAGTCGATGGGCGGCGGCACCTTTCAACTTCAGAAGAAAACATCTCCATACATAGAAAGCGTGCTGTTTGAGATAAAACCTTTGGTAATTAGCCATTTTTTTTTATATCTAACTTGTCATTACATATTTTTTCTTCTTATGTTTTCATCCTTTGGAACTCATTTGGCAGCATATGTTGAACCAAGACTTATTCTGACCCCCAAGTCAAGTGTGGTGGCACAAGCTTAAATAGGTGGGAACCAAAGTAAATACCATTTATCTTTCAATGGAAAGAGAGTGGTACTTGGGCAGCCTTTCATCCAAGTTCCATGGCTAAGTTTTCAATTGTTGAAATGAGATCAGGCCTTTCTCATACATACACAGGATCACAGATAGCATCAAAAAACAGATGGACAGAAAAAAAAATCTCTGAAGAAAGATGCAAATGTTGACTCAGCAGCAAGAAATAAAGATAGAGGAGGAACCCCCCCCCCCCCCCTTCTAGTCTTGTTGGTGCGAAAAAAAAACTTAATTAATTTGATTTCAAAAAAAGAAACAAACACGATAGAACAGAGAGACCAAGACCCAACACCATGTCACCCCCACTTTGTTCAAACCAGTACAAACACCCAGCAGTACAACCCCAACCACAGCGCATTATATATATATATATATATATATATGAGAGATAGGACACAAGAACGCAAGACAAGGAGAGATTGTTGGTATCATCATTCACAAGGATATACGATAAACGATCAAGAAAATGGTATCAGCCAACAAAAAGAGAAAAGAGAATAGAACGAGGTACCAAGAATTAGCCACTTCCCTTCTGATAACATGTATATATGCATGGGTACTACTCATATGTATATCAACTAACAATGGAGACGATGGGGGTCTTGACTGATACTGCGCACACCAGCAGCACCCATGCCCTCTCCGAAGCTCATTCTGATGCACTCCAGTTCGGGCATCTCGTTGACGATGGACAGCAGGGTCGACAGCTCTTCGTCGTCGTCGTCGGTGTCGGCATCGGGCTGGCCACCGGGATGGTTTTCATGTGAGCGGTCAACATCGCGCCTGCCAAGATGCCCATCTTGGATTCCTCTCAAGGGCTCATCGCTTTCGTCTTGCGCGCTTGAGTGCAGGTTCAGGTTGTTCTTCAGTTTCGTCATCAGCTTGTTTTGGTGGTGATTAGGATACGCTGATGAGTGGCCAAGCGTTGATCCATTCGACAGTAGTATCTCGTACGGATTACTGTTGATCGAACTCGATCGTCTCCTGCTCGTCCGCCCCTTCCCCGCATTTTTGTTATGCGCTCCTGGGTTGCTGGTATTCTCGACATATGCAGTTCGTTCAATCTTGGACAACCTGCGCGTCGACTTCTTAATTTCATTCAAGATAAGCAGTTCGAGCTTGTGTGTTTTCTGGTGTTCCCGAGAAATGTACCAAACAAATCATAGGAAATTAGCGCCCATGCGTTTCTCCGAGACAAGCTGACGGTTTTGCACTGCGGCAGAAACTTACAGCGCGAGACGCATCCAGCAGATCCATAACTTCCTGCGTAAATTGTTTGCGCTGTTTGATTTCAAGGGCCTTTAGCGAAAAATAAAATAAAATCATGATTAGCTCCTTGATTACCCTGAGAAGATGATTGTATGCACTGACCATATCAGTCAATCGATTCTCAATCGACTCTCGAGATTCTGCGACACGTTTGACGGCGTCCTCGACCTCATGGTCCTGCATTTTCCCGTCATTTTCCTGATCATCATTGTCATGTTCTTCTTGCTTGACGGGTTCGAGAATGGATTTGTGGCGCTTTGCTTTCTTATATTTAAACCCAATTAATTCCAGTCTCAAACAGGCTATTTCGTAGTCTTGCAGTTCAATCTTAGCCTCCAGCTCTTTCTCTCTCATGCTTTTGTGCTCTCTCGCCGTTTTGGTGACATCTTCTCGTCCCTATAAACACAGAACAGCCGGCCTTGAATTAACGAACCCGAGTATCTACTGAGGTATGTGAAATGCTTACAACCGAGTCGTCGTCTGAATCTGAGTGTGATGATTCGGATAGCCACGCCGGGTTGGAATGTTTCTTGACTGGACTCACTGGCCTCGTTTCTTTTGATGTACTTTCCACTTGATCTAAATTCTCCGCGTTCAAAATGATCGACTGTAACTCCTTCAGCTGTTTCTTGATCTTGGATCTTTCTTCCTCGGCCTTTTCAATCTACATTTTATCCATTGCAACACAGTGAAGGGGGAACAGATAAACTTTCCGCGACAAAAAAGGGAATACAAAAAAGGGTACCAACCTGAGATTGATCGGCCAAGATGATAGAAGTTGATGCATGCGGAGAATGTTGGTAATGGTTAACATTTTCGTTGGGCTGGTTAGCTCTATTGACCGCCTCCTTCAGCTGTGCCTGCAACTCGACAATCTGAGCAAAACAGTAAGAGGGACGGTCAACCTCTTTCAGAAACGCGAGCGCAGAAAGGAACATGGATGGAGATAGTAAGAGGCAGGAAGGACCGGGCGCGTACCTGCTGCCGGTACCGAACCATCAACGCGCTGTCAGACAGGATCTCATTCACGCCAGCACTCGTTTGGATCTTCTTGACCCGGCTGGCAAATCGGAGTGTGCTGCGACTATCTTCCACCGATTGATAGGTCCAGTTCATCGTGCATATCACACACACTCTCGATTTCCCCGAGAGAGAAGGTTGAAGGATTTGGGTTAGCTTGGAGTCCCGATATGGGATATGCTGGCTGCGTCTTTTGCTTTGGCCAACGGGCTCCGCCAGACCGCTGATCACTTTCTCTAAAGTTAATAGACTGTTTTTTTTTTAAAAAAAAAACAATCAGATGGAATGTTTGCTTCGATTGGGAAGCGCAAAAATGATGATTTCACCTCTTGTTGATAAATGAACCTTCACTTCTCCTTTCGACCTCACTGCTAGCGCGTTCGTTTCCAGCCAAATCAATCAAACACACTTTGCTCCTCCTAACTCCGCCGTTAAGACCATACAGCCGCGATTCGACGACGATACCAAAGATGGTGTGTGATCGACTAGAGCGGGCATTCCAATCGGTCCCGGCTACGTGGCGCTGCCTCTCGCCTCTGCTGATGAGTGCGGCCACCTGTCCCACATTGGTCACCACTTCTTCTCTCACTGGATCAGCAAAAAACATGCCGTTGGTTTGCTGTCGTATCCGCACGGGTGGTGGTGCAGATTGGGTGGTCGGAATGAGCAAGTCGTGAATTTGTTCATTGTAGACTTCCAAATAGGATACCCTCAATAGAAACTCTCTTTCAGGGTGCTGCACGAGAATAAGCAAAGAGTTAGTGTATTTTTTGGCGGAAGGGGGATTAGATAGAAGCCAGGAAAAGTGAACACTAACCGATCGGATGAATGTAAAGATTTCTTGGACCGAAAGTGGGATAATTCCCGGTTGCTGAGCAGATCCGGTGAGGGTATGAGTTTTACCAGAAGCTGTTTGTCCATACGCAAAGATGGTGGCATCATATCCTGCCATGGCTGATCTGAATGCATCGACAGATAAAATGAAATTAGCCCAAAAAAAGTATGAGTCAAACACGTGGAGTCTTACAATATCAAGTCTCTTGCTCCTGATCTCTGGTATACATCTTCATTTGTGGCGCTCTGCCCAAAGACACTGTCTGTTGAGGATGAATGGAGAGTTAGATCATTTTGTCTGATGCATTCAGTGGATCTAGCTTACCAAAGCTCCAAGTAGTACCACTGGTGCTACTGTTATTCGATTGCATTGAGCCCAACGCGTGTTGGGGGTATAATTCGCTAATTTGGGTTCCATCTGAATTAATTGACCAGGATATTTTTGGTGATTCTACATGATGATCTACTAGGCCTTTTAATCGGATGGCCACCAGTACGTTCTCGAGTTGAGCTTTTCCAATGGGAGGTTCTTCGATGGGAGCAGCCTGGTACAGTTCCTGGGAATGGGATTGAGTAAGGGGTGATAGCTGAGAAAGGGATTGGGATGGCCTGAGAAGCGCTGGAGATTGAGATAAGCTGATGGAATGGGATTGAGATTTGGGTAGTTGCGAAGGAGATTGATCAAAGAGTGTTGGGGTTGACTGGTTGGTAGGAGAGAATGGGCTTGAGAATGGAGAGGAGGATGATTTCAAGCTTCTCAGTCTGGTGTGGTGCAATGGGTTGGGGGCTCCTGGGAGGAGTGATTTTTTGCGTGGGATGGCTTCGGCCGTCAAGCTTGCTCGCAGTGGCGAGTTGAGTGATGGGGGAGGGAGTCCGATGAACTGGGGTGATCGGGTAGCATTGAGTTCAGTTCTTGTGAGCAGGGTTCTACTCTGGGTGGGAGTGGTTGGTGCTGAGCTTAGAGAAGACAGTGGCTGTATTCTTGCTGGGGTGTTGGTGTTGATGTTGGTGGTCAGCTGCTGCTGTTTCTTGGTGGGGGTGAATTTGGAGGTTGAGTTGTTCTTAAGGGGTGGTGGTGTGCTGACAGTGCCACTAGTAGGAATGGGAGTGGCAGTGCTGCTGGTAAACAGTCCCGAGCAGATCGGTTTCTTCTCCGGGCTGAGTCTCGATCTGACGGGTGTGGCCGGCCTCCGCTCAAAGTCGCGTGCGTCGATCGGCTCCAGCATCCTCGACATCCCGCTGGCGGTGACTGTGAAATTAAGGAGAATGAGCATCAGTAAATGATGGTCTCTCCGCTGGGATCGTGGCTTACTCTTGGTTACCGGGTGATGATGAATCGATCGAACCGACTCAGCATGAATCAACTCTACATAGTCTCTGACTCAGACTGTCTTTCCAATTCCAAAGAGAAGTTGGATCTGCTGATTACGTAACCTTACGTAACACAGAAAGGCAACATTTGCATGACACATCCCCGGAGATCCTTATCTATCCTTATCCACCTTTTAAAGCCTTAACCAATCAAGAAACCCTCCAATTCCTAACTTGACAAAAGCCCCTCTGCAGGCTTCTCTTGCTTGGGACGAAGTTCCCCCGGAGCGAAGAGGAGGGACTTGCGCCCCAAGTCGCTCTTACTGGTGGAGCCGATTGAGCCAAAAAGGCACTGTTCTGTATTTTTTTTTCTACACAACACACCTCAAATGCTGTCGTTACCAGCTAAGAGCACTAAGAATCTCCAGCATCGTGGCTTTTAGCTACATCTTGCGGTTGTATCTTTTTTCCCTCTGTATTTTTTTTGAGAATTTTTCAAACAAAAATCATCGCTGAGAGTTCCAAATCCCAAGTGTCGTGGACAGCAGAGTTGCACGCACGGACATCCAAGTACATATCATTTCACAGAGTTGTTTTTTTTCATGTTGCGACTTTGCCTGGTAGATATGCCCTCAAGGAGACAAGAAGATTGTTTCTTTCCTATTGTTTGATATCCAAAGGAAAGGACAAGTAAGAATAAGGTACAAGCTACCTACATCTATAGATCACAATGTCTCAGTGCTCAGGAGCCTCAAAAGCACCAATGTCAATGGAAAAAAAGCTGAGAGTATTCAGAGGTTGTGGAAGTGTAGACTATGCCTTTACGATAATTCAACAGCTTCATTTACGCAAATCTTTGAAAAAAAAAAAAAACACAGAGACAAGAAGCAGCATTTTTGGATTTTGCCAGAGATGAGGAGGGTTTCAGGATGAAAAAAGATGATAGATTTGAAGGGAGGATGCTAGCAAACATTTTGTTCACCGGAAAGACATACAAGCAAAGTGAGACAAAGGAGTTATTTGTGCTGTAACTCAGTACAGACAAAAAATCAGATTGGCTCACGCAGTAACAGGGACTTGAGGTATGAGTCCCTCCGCTTCGCTCCGGGGCAGCTTTGTCACAAGTAAGAGAAGCAAAGAGGGACTTTTATTAAGTTACAGTTGCAGTAGTCATCCGTCAGGTCAAAATATTTGGAGGTCCCAATTGGGGAGGCCTGGAAATTTGCAAAAAATAAAGGGAATTGAATTGCCGACCCCTGTTATTTGTCGAAGGGACAACCCCCATTTTTTCCAGGATGTCGTGACAACCAGTGTTGGACGTCCCAGGATGGTCCAGAAATGGTATTTCTGGTCCGGGACATAACAGGGGGTCGCAGATCCAATTTAGTTCCGCAGACTGGGGGTTGTCTGTTCAAATTTTCCTGCGCCCAGGTTTTATACAATGCCCGCTTTCCCCGGGGATTCTGTCGCGGCTTGCAAACAACCCCCTATCCTGCATCTCAAGAGGCCTTAGCTTGTAAAAATAAATATGATGCTTGTTTTGAATTGACTCAACAAATAAAGAAGAATACTAGATCCAACAGAATGGTTTATTAGCTCATATTTTTCTTGTTTTCTTTTCCTACTTCTTCCTGCTATAAATTGTGATGATTTTTTTGCTTTTGCATTGGAAATATGAGATTGGTGTTGGTTTGTTTGGGACCCAGTCATGAAGCAGAAGAAAATGAAAGAGGGGAGTTATTTCCTGATTGAAAAGTAAATGCAAGGGATATGTTCATTGTGTCTGATAAAAAGTCAGAATAAATCTAATGAAAATGAACTCAAATGTAAACTAAGTATGTGCTGTAGAAGATGTTTGAAAAATAAGGAAAACAAGATGGTTGACTTCTTGATATGAGGGTTTTTGAGCAAGGGAAATGTAAAATGAAATTACCTTATTCAGGAATGCGTGGAACAATTTATCTGATGTAGAAACAGTGATTTAGATTGTAAGGGAATGATGGGCTATGGAAGATAGCTGAAGCAGAAGAAAAAGATGACTTTTAAGCTCATCAAAATTGGTTGTTTATATCAAGGGGATGTGTCAGATTCAAAGCTGTAAATCTGCCACAGAATTTCATTTTGAATTTGTACTGTGTATGGGAAGTGATATAAAACGTAAATTAATAAGAGGCTATGGAAAATAAAGGAAAAATGTGATGTTTACCATTTGAGTTCATCATTTTCAAATATGGGTCATGTCACATTAAAGAGTAACAACCAGCAACTTGTCAAAATACTTCATTTTTCATTATAGCATGCTGCATGTTCAACTTATTTGAATCTTGATGTTACATATTTTTTTAATGCTCTGTTTGCATTTTTTATGATATAATTGATGTGTTTTAATGATGTTTATAACTGGTGGAGTGATGGTTTAGACAATAAATCTCTGGTGGTGGCATTTCAGCCAAATTGAATTGACGACCCCCTGCGCACGGGTCAAAATTGTATCAGCGACCCCCATTTAGGGGGTTGGACCAATTTACCAAATTTGGACCAGTTTCAGACATTGAAAGTTGGTCGTCACGACGTCCCAAAATAACTAGGGGTCGTTCCTTCAAATAACAGGGGTTGGCGATTCAATTCCCAAAATAAATGAACCCCCTAGGGGGCCACATTAAGTGGACGTTCTTCATTGAGAGAAAATGCTCACGTGGTAGTTGTATGTTATTGTTCTGTTGAAATTTAGCCATACAATATGTCTTTGATCAAAGCGCAAGGATCTCAGTGCAAGAAAAGACTTGAAAAACAACAGCAAGACTCACCTCCACCAGAAAATACATCCACAATAGCATACCCTGTCAACATCCCACGTGCAACACCAGCCTAAAAAAATCTTGTTCTCTCTTTTTTTTTGCTCTCTTTTCTTAAAAATCAATCAATTTCCCTCCTCTTCTTCTTTTCATTCTTTTATTCATGTATTTACACACATTGACAAATTCTTGTTATGAATGGTCATCTTTGTTTATCCCTAAATACACAAATAGGATCTCTATAACAAGTACGTATGACTTGAGAATGATTTCTAAGTCCGTAGTATTCCTATACAAGTCCATAAATACCATGCTTTTGAGCATGGGTCCTAAAGGTGCCAACCCCAAAAGATGTAACTTTTTTTTGGCTGGAGCAGTTGACAAGTCAACTTAGATCTAGAAACTACAAGCCCCAAAGGCCCCAAAAATGTGGTCGCCTTGGTTTTATGACGTATGCTGCGGTGTCACATTCTTGGGTCAGGCTAAATGCACTCCAAACTTTTACTACATGCACTCCAACATTTTGGAGTGGGAAAGTGTCCACTCCAAAAAAAATGGAGTGAACAGCTGTCCACTCCAAAAAAATTGGAGTGGGCGGTTGTTCACTCCAAAAATTTGACATTTTTGGAGTGGAATTTTGTGCACTCCAATTTTTTTGGAGTGGACTTTGAGTGCACTCCAAATTTTTTGGAGTGGACTTGAAGTGCACTCCAAAAATTTTGGAGTGGACTTGAGGTGCACTCCAAAACTTTTGGAGTGGACTTCAGGTGCACTCCAAATTTTTGGAGTGAAATTTGAGTGCATGATTGTTTACTCCAAGGTAGTGAAAAATTTTGGAGTGGAAAGTTGTCCACTCCAAATATATTGGAGTGGACAGCTTCCCACTCCAAAGTAATTGGAGTGCACACTTTTCCACTCCAAATTGGAGTACATGAAGTAAAAAGTTGGAGTGCATTTAGCCTGACCCTAAATAAATACGGCCCGCGTCCAAAAGTCAACTTTTGCCCGCGGGTCAGTACTGACGGATGGCTACCGCAACTGTAGCTCCAATTCCACCCCCCGACACAAGCCGCTCCCGAGACGATGCCATCCTTGAAAATATTATTGCAGATGCGCGTGGGGCGTTAAGATAGATCGCTGGTGACTCGCTCTCAGCGTTCGCGTGCATACATCCTCAGAAGGCGATGGAAGCATTGGACGCGTCAGAAAAAGGTGAAACATGCTATCCCTCTTTCACCTTCGTTGGGCATCTACTGTTTCCCATCAAAGTGGCGCTCCGCGCGAAAGGTCAGTGGGCGGATCCATGAATCTCATCCAGCCCAGTCAACAGTTTCCAGAAAAATGAAATTGGCACCCGACGGCCCATGTTCTGGTCAATTAGCTGCGTGAAGCCTTTGAAACTCGGCCTAGTCCAGGAGGTTATCACCACACCTATGTAAATATCATGCACACCCTTTTCGGTCTCTTTTGTTGCGGTTTTGTATACGCGATTTGTACGGTGGCTTGAAGTGGGAGAAAGCTGTAAATGTAATCCAATCTAGCTTGGTCCGGTCTACACAACCAGCCCCACTTGATTCTCTGCTTCTTTTGGCCAGCCAGTCTTCGCCTGTAGTCGTTTGTGCATGTTTTGCGCAGGCTTATTTAAGCCGCACCAGCTTGTCGCAGGGTATAAAGAGTGCCCGGTTTTGGCCCTTCGGTTCGTCTTCCCTCACGTCAACCCAATCAACTTCATTCCATCCCTCCTAAGCCGAGCCTCAACCAGAACGATCTATCCAATCCACCCTCATCCTTTCATCATACAAACGGAGTCTAGGGTTTACCGTGCTAAAATTTTGCAACCTCCTCACCGCCCCGCGTGCATTGAGCACTTTCCTGGTCGTTTGCACAATAGTCATTCTAACTCCTGAACCTATTTGGGTATTCCATCTTCCCTTTTTGGGACTTCCTTTTGGGACTGCTTCAATTGCCCCCCAGCTTGCATCGCCCCAGCCATCATGTCAAGCGTTGTCACCAGCCCTTGTGGAATTCTGCTTCCCCGCCACTCATTATTCAACACCCCCCTGCGTGGCCAGCCAGCTTATATGGCGAAGTCAAGGCCCTCAGATTATTTCTGGAAGAAGGGCACTAGTGCTACACTGCAATCTGACAACAATTGGCTCGATTGTCAAGAGCCTGCTCTCAGTGATAGTGAGGATGAAGGAACCGGTGAACAAAAGAAGCGTCAGATCAAACCTCAGAAGAAACTTATACGCTTGACTCGATTCAGGAAGATAGCTTTCAAAGCATTCACTCCGAAATCTGATGGCACGGGTCAAAAGAACAACATCGTGACCACAACTGAGATCATTCAGCGCCAAGAAAAAATAGTCGATTTTGACACGATCGGATCAAATAACTCCAAAGGTGGTGGTAAACGGACGACCATCTTCAATTCTTGGAAATTCAAGTCGAGTGGCACCAAGACTCAAGTGAAGAAGATGGTGGCAGTTTTGAAAGAAAGGATCAGTGCCTCTACTCCGGCTGAGGGTCACCCCAAGACGTGGGAGGAGTTTCACCGATATTATGCCAATGCAAGCCGATCTCTTGTCTCCGACTGACGGAAGAAACAGTGCTAATGAGGTTTCATTTTTTTGTTTCATACTCTAGGAAGAAATAGATGTTTTTAACCCTCCCTTGCCACCGATGGAGCCAGAAGGAGAGAGTGACACACCCTCTGCATACAAATCCAGATTCTATTCAGCCCCAGAACCACCAAATGAAAAAGAACGACAGTTGACGCTCAACCGACTAGGTATCTTTGGGGGAAAGCCATACGATGCAACAGAAGAGGGTCTGCTGAAGTGGAAGGGAAGAGTCGAATCCGGTGAAAAATTGCTGGCAGAGGGGACCGCCCCCCTGAGTCTCGAGTCCCCTTGGGAGCGTCCTACTTCAAGCCTTAGTAATGGGTCTGGCGTTGAAATTTCGGGGCAATCAGCTCCCGCCAGCGGATCACAATCTATGCAGTCGCCACCTGAAACCCTGGAGCAGCATCCCGTTCTCAGGAAAATCGTCAATGAGTGTCGCAAGCTATTTAACGCCTCGCTCTGCCTGCTATCAGTAAGTTGATACCTCCTTCGCGTGCGTCCTTGTTTGGTGCTGACGTAACCTTTTTTTCAGGTTCTGGACGATACTCGCCAGATCTTTTTGGCAGAATCTGGCTTAGCAGAAGTAGGCCTGGCAGAATTGCGAGATATCACTAAAGATATTAGCTTTTGTAAGTGAATTCGTATGGTTAGTTTTTGAACCTCAGAAAAACGCTAATTTTTCACATCACATATATATTTACAGGTGCGCATACCATCCTCAGTGGTCGTAAGGGCTTTGCTGTCCTCGATGCTCACAAGGATTGGAGATTTGAGAACGGGCCGTTGGTACAGAATTACAAAGTGCGATTCTACGCCGGCGTGCCTCTGATCTCTCCAAACCTCGATAAAACTCGCGAATCCGAGCATAACGCATGTCCTATCGGCACTCTATGTATTTTGGATTTTGCACCTCGAGATAAGTTCAGCACAGAGGATCGAAAGAGGCTTGTATACTTATCTGAATACGCCCGGAGGGAAATAGAAAAATGGTTTGTTAGAAAAATGGACCACAAGATCGAAAATCTCACGGCGAGCCGCGAGAAGTGGGCTCATGAATTGAGGACCATCACCGCATCACCAACATCAACTCAAGGAGATGAACACTCAGATGAAGCAGAAGTTTTGGACGATTTTTCCGCTAACCAAACGGTTGAAACATCACCCAAACGATCCGTGTTCAGAAGACTCAGTATACGCAGCTCCTTCTCTACCGCACCCACTTCGCCATCCTCCTACAGAGGCCCATCCGTGAAATCGCCCACCAAAAGCAGCTTAGGTCTATTTGATGGAGTGGATACAACCTTAACCCCCAAGATGCGAAAAGTATTCGATCTGGCGACCGCCCTCATTGGGCAGACCCTGGATTTGTCGATGGTATTTCTGACGGCTGTAGGCCCCGGCGGGGCCGGATCCAATGAAACAGCACACCCAATTATCATCTCGGGGTATAACATCCCGCGACCGGTTCCAGTGATCGACGCGGCTCTATGTTCCCGCGCCCTAAGAGCACCTCAGCGTGGCCTCTTATACCAGAATCCAACTGTCGATGAATCCGAAAAAGCTGGTTTACAGCTCCAAAGTTATGGCGCGAAGCCATGTGAATCGGCGCTGATATTGGCTATCGGTGCAGAATCCTATCCCGAATCCGGTGGTTTTGTTCTCTCCGGATACACCGACAACCGCTTCCGAGTTTTCGGCGCGGAAGATGTTCTTTTTATGAACAAATTTGCTGATGAATTATCAAGGTACACTTCAAAGATCCAGCTTTGAATAGGATCTTCACTGATCCAATCCCTCAAGACTTTCTCATCTTCCTAGCCATCAATATGCTTTTCTCTACTCATCTCTTTTTTGACTTTGTACGGTACAGGCTTCGAACATGATCTTGTTTCAATTTTGCTCATCAAATCCACTGTGAATACGTGAATTATGTGTTGAAAACAGCAAAGACATTTTGTAAAGAATTGACATAGTTGAGCTTGAATGAAAGGACATACTTACATCATGTACTGCCATTTCCTGCGCACTTGGATCAGTAAAAGGCCCCCTCTCGTTCCGCGGTCGCAAACACAGGAGGGGCTCGCTGAGCCTTATTTGACGCAAATATGGCCAGCCGCCGCCTGGTAAGTACACCGGCGCGGACCAGCGGGGGGTCCGGCTGAGGAGCGCAGGCCCTCCTGCTTACATACATATTAATGGTCAGCTTGCAAAAAGTCAACCGAAACTTTTGAGAACGACAAAAACAGCACTTAACTCAACACAGCCGAAACCAGCGATACATACCACACTCCAGATCAGCGACGCAGCACACATTCACACTCATCCACGGCCATGTCATCCATCGCCAAAGCGTTCCTCGCCTGGATCAAGTCCCTGTTCTTCTCGACCGAATTAGAAATCACAATCATCGGTCTGCAGAATTCTGGAAAGGTCTTTGTCTCTCCATTTTGGACTCCTCTTTCATCATGCCTCTCTCACTCTACTCAACAATGGTTTGCGCATCCACTCACTCACTGATTCTTTATTTTATACGTGTGAATGCATTCTGTTCCATTTTTTTCGGTCACTCTTACAGACCAGCTTGGTCAATGTCATCATGGTTAGTACTGATCTTCTCCAAGTCAGTTATCATCTTAATCTGAAACAAGTAAAGAATAGCGCTGATTTGAGATGGATAATAATCGTCATAACTGGGCGTACTACAGTCGGGTCAATTTTCAGATGCCATGGTTCCAACAGTAGTGCGTGAAATTCTATGGATTCTCTATTTTTTTTCTCATTCTGTCATACAGGAAGAAAGAGAGATTGCCATAAGGAGGTTCTGATTCTTACTTTTCATTTGACGGCGTTTACAAGGGTTTCAATATGCGGAAATATACTAAAGGATCAGTCACAATCAAGCTATGGGGTAGGTAGCCACGTGGCAGAATTGAAATGATTTGCATCCGAGACTCATGAACCAACTTTTCTTCGCGTTGATTTAGACATTGGAGGGTACGTCTCAAATTTGACGCGCAAGCTTGGGTGAATCTTCTCAGAGGCAACAACCAACATACGTCCTTTGGTCCAAAAAAAAAGACAACCGAGGTTTCGATCTATGTGGGAACGATATTGTCGCGGTGTAACGGCCATCGTGTTTGTAGTAGATTCATCGGATCCAAAAGCCATCGAATCCTCCAAAATTGAACTTCAAAGTCTCATCACCAAACCCGAACTAAGTGGCATCCCATTGTTAGTGTTGGGAAATAAGAACGACCTGGAGCAGTCGATAAAGGTTGGAGAATTAATCGAGAAACTGTTCGTCCTCAAGTTTTTCTCACGCCTCGTAACTCGCCTCAGCCTCCTTATCAATCAAAGACTGATTGCTGGATTTTTCTCAACCCTTCTGCAATACACATCAAACCTGGAAATCGATTTCCTCGTTTGCTTCACAATCAAAATCATAAAACTGAATTCAGTGAACTAGCAAAAGTAACAGGAAGGGAAGTTAGCATCTATTCGATCTCCGTCAAAGAATCGACCAACATTGATGTTACATTAAGCTGGTTATTAAAGCGGGCAAATTGATAGATTGACAAAGAAAGTGGGGCCAAGCGACCTGCGACCAAAGATATTACTCAACAACCGTTTCTCGTTCAAGGAGGTCCTTAGTCTCTTTTAGTTTGGGCTATGCTCTCCTCGTTGCCCTCCTGTTTATTCCCTCTACCCCGGTCGCTATCCCTCGCATAATCCATTTCTCTTCGTACTATCCTTACAAACCATTTTGTGAAGAAGTCTAGTCTACCATCATCTTCTTGTTGTACGCGGATATTTATAGAGCACAGAACGTTTATGTTTTGTATTTATTGAGTCTCTGTCTCCGCATTTGCCCCTGGCATCACTTTGTATTCTAGCAACTATTTTCTTCTGTACTATTTATATGATTCAGAAAAGGGAAAAAAAAGCCAATCGACACTGTCGTCATCAATTCAAAACCATATTCGCATCAAAAGTTTCATCGTACCCCTATCATTCTTCTATAATGCCTGCCCTCAAAATTGATCCTCACATTTATCTTGATGGTGGCGGAAGCTTGACACACATCACTAGTTTCCACAAATGGCTTTCCCAATGTTCATACTGATGAATAGCTTTAACTGGCTGATTGCTGCACCTGCCCGGAGACCAAATCGGAGTCTGCACCCAAAACCTTCACATGAATCTCGCAAATCGTCACAGCAGCAACATTTATTGCAGCCACTTGGTCCAGCCGACTTGAAGGACGCGCACAATTGGCTTGGCAAAGATCGGCCAACCAAACCGTCTCGGTACTAGGTCCGCCACGATTTAGCAGACCCTTTACACTCAGCCAAGTTCGTTATAAGCTTCGCCGCTAGCGATCCGGACTCCAAACCTTTTCACTTCTCATTGTCATTGTCATTGCATTGAATTTTCGTTAAGTTTTTATAGCTGGAAAGGTTACATGCAATAATTTACAAAGCTGGAATGTTCTGTTGGTATACTTTGAGTCACACGGGGTGGTGGAAAGGGAAAATGAGGTGCGAAAAAGCAAAAAAAAAAAAACCCAAAACGTGAAGAAGAACATTTTTAGGCTTTTTCGAAACTCACTCAAGTCTTATTGCGATGATGAGAAGAAAATGAAACATTACGAGAAATCCCGTTCATGATGTCAAACTACATCGAAAGTCATATAATGGAAAATGAACGCCGGGATGACTTACTCATCCACATTTTATCACATGTTCGGAGTTTTCTTTATCGCTGGGAATATCGCATGTAACGTTTAGATGTCCCGGGTATAGTTGCTGAGTGCAACGTTGATGGTGTTCGTAAATGTATGCCGGGTATATATGGGGAGGTAGTATTCCGCTTGAGTTGTTTTGATACAGCGAGAGGTAAAAAAGACTTTTTTTGGAAGACACCATTTGAAAGTGAAAAAGGGGGAAAAGTGTGCTAACGATCAGCTCTCCTTCATCTCAAAGCAGAATGAGATCTTATTATAATGATGGGAGAAGATAACGAAGAATTGACGGAATTACTGGAATGATGATACAATTCGATCAAGCGCGAATATTTTACTTGATCACGTTTATTTTGCCCGGCGCGAGATGGGTTTCCGGGCGAAATCAATGACTTTGATGTCATTTGGCAACTGATCCTTTGGCTTCGCACGGATCATCGCGACTCTTCGTCGTAGCAAAGCATTGGGAGGAAGCGGGGGGAGAGAACGGTTTTCATAGAAGCGTGGGCAAGCTTTCTTTGGTGGTAAGGGACTGGGTAGTTTTTTGGGAGTGGGAAAATCAGGCGTCATCTCAAGTGCTCTTGTTACCAGGTCTCCATCAAGCGCAATGTCGTTCAGCTGGAGAGATAAATCTGAATTCCACATCTTGAGAATAGCATTTTTCTGGTATCTAAGCGGGCTCAACGCAATGCCTGGCGTTTCGTCCGTCACATCTCGTTCTTTGTGAGGGGTTTGAAGGCCGTTTTCGGTGGAGCTTTGTCCAGTACTCGAGCAGTCAGCTTGCCTAGAATATAAAGCCGCTGGGGTTTGCTCAGAGATTAGGAGATAATTATTTTTAGCAACCAGCTGGTGAGCTGTTTGACTGACGTGGAGTTCTGAGTCATTGAAGCTTCAATGGAGGAAGGAGATAACTGGCTGTTGAAGCAGATAGCGATGTCTAATGTTGAAAATGTTGGTAAGTACACCGACATCATTAGACAAGGCGCTGAAATGGATTTTGATCTTATCACCTGATGGAATCCGCAAACCCAGAATAACTTGGAAAAGTCACTTACTATTGCTTTCTTTGTTGCAAATAACAAGCCAAAACAGAGAGTACCGAGATGGGCAAGGGAAATGGGGGGAATCGAGGGCAGATGGGGGGAAATGAGAGATGAGGGGGTAGACAGAGGCAGACTCTCTCCCACATATCATGCCAGTGTGCACTTTCAAGCCGAGTGCTCGGCGGTGAATGTCTGTACCCTCATAAACCAGCTTTCCTTAGTAGAATGTTGGCACATAAGCGCTCAATTCTTTCGTTAGCAAAACCTTGCGCTCCGTGTAATATGTGTTAAGATAAGTGGTCAGTGGGCTCATATTCCCCGAGAAAAAAAAGACCTGAGAACACGCCACTATATATTATGTAGTATTTCCATGCGCAAGACAACCAAAGTGCTCATCTAAAATTCCATCATAGATGTCATGATGTAGAACCCGAATGCAATATTGAGGAAGGGCCCTTGTACAAGTGCAGCGCCGCTATTTAGCGACTTTCAATTTCCAAATAACACAAGTCCTAGAGCCTCGCAACCCAAGGGTGTTTACCTTGCTATGTACACGCCGAGGTGCTTACGAATGTCCTGTTGGATTGGCGAGTCTCGTCAAGCATTGCTTCAAATAAATAACGAAAGAACGTCGCCTGGTCCAACCGTTTAAACACATAGCTATTTTCCAAGAGAAAAAAATATTGTTATTGCGCAAGATTCTCTCAAGTAACTATCTATCTACTTTGTTGCTCCACAGTGCAAACAAATATTGAATGGCGTACATATTCTGATGTTCTTTCATCAACGTCCGACTGCCCAAGGGGCCGCATCAAACACTGGGTTCAACATCCGTTGTGAATCTCGTCCATCTGCCCAGCAATCTTGAGTTAACAGTGAAAGGATTGACAGCACAACGCTGCCAGAGTTTTCTGAGCCACCAAAACGTTTCACGATGTAAACGTATTCTTCAGTCACGAGCCTGTTCTAGAGACTACATAGTCCAGTCTCAGACCCTCATTTAATCAGGGAAATTACGGATTATCCAACGTCCGGGTGAGGGAAAATGAACACAAAATGATATTCGTAGATTTAATGAGGGTGGCAATACATGTCAGTCTATGTCGGCTGCTTCACGTGGAGAACCCGGTGAAGAAGGTGATCATGGATTGATGGTTTTTCGCCAATGATTTTGTTGTAGTAACCAGTCTTGAAAAATTGGGCAGTGTGATAATATATTTCACTCAGGAGGACATGAACAACATAGATTAGAGGCTTGCACAAGTCTTATGTGCTGATTGCGAGGGCAATGATTTGGCTGATGGGAAGAGGTAAACGAGTGCGGTATTAAGCGAATCATCCATCAAATCATGCCCTTCGTCATACTAAGACCGTCAACACATCTGAAATCGAGGACGGCACTTTGGTTTTGAGATAACGTTTAGTTGCATATCAAGTTGTATGTGAGACAGGGCATGATAAGAAAATAGAAATAAGCAATGTGTATCCCTAGCCGCAGGCTCACATTTGGCAAAAAGTCGAGCCAGAGCGACCCCCAGCTGTGGATTCGACAACACTGAGCTTCTCAGCAGAGTTACTGGATAAATTCCAAATGAAAACTGGACCCTCGGTGGAGTTGCTGCTGAGTTTGCGGGTCTGGACTCTAGGGTTCCAGCGCTGTGGACTATGTAGATAATTAGGTTTTATTAAGTCCGGGGCCCCCCGCCCGAACGCATGCACATCCGTGCCAAGCCTGCGGCGGCGGCGGGTTAACGGAGCCATAGGCCGCGCGCGGCGCGCCCTTTTAATCTTGTCTTGGAGGGTCCATATGTACCCCCGGGGCCCGGACTCATCCCGCGTTTTTCGTCGAAATGGAACTACATATTGGCATGCTCACATGAGAATGAAGCTTGAAAAACATTAAAAAGCTGCAACACTTCAAAGATGTTTTCGGGCGGCACTAGGCGTGCCAAGGGCGGCATGATTTACCTAATGGGAAGGCACCCCTGGGCGCGCACCAACATGGCGCCGTCAACCCTAGCCCGGCCCCGGCGCTGCGCCAACTGTCTGTGATCAGACATGGGCATACAACACAGTCGAAAACACGACTTTGTCTCACAAAATTGCATGACAGTTGCAAGGTTTGAGGTTTTGCCTGGTAAATTACAACCACGATAAGCGGACGCCAATTGGACCTACCACCAAAATCTTAAAAACTCTTATTGCAGAATCCTTACCAGGGCAGTGCTCTCTGGTGAGGCCTGCTTAAGAGGGCTTCAATATAATATCACTTCCAAAGAACATAAATTTATCCCTCCACCAAAACTTAATGGGGAGTCACCTGTGTAACTTCCCGTTGTACTCGTTGCGGCGTGCACCAGTCATGGGCCACACATTTCGTCGCATTTGGTATCAAAGATCAAGACTGCGCTCTGATCACGACAAGAGCTTGATTTCTTCATAAACTAACTTGTATAAAATTTGACAGACCTTGAAAGTATACTGGTGTACCGGTACTATTGCTTGATAGGAGTTTCCCGGAAGCGTAGACCTTGACTTGCAACAAAAGCTTGACTTTGTCGGTGGGGTCTATTATAAGAAAATCCTTTGTCCATCTGCACGACCAGTAATCAGATTTCAATCAACAATTGCATTAGCCCATCCAAGGTGAAATTCTTTCTTAGGGTGAAGTCACACTGTGGCTCGGACCTTGTGACCAGTTCTTGATACTTTATTCATGCGCTTTCCTTTGCAGGATTCCATTTTAACCTGAAGCTTGGCCAACAGCTAGTTATTAGAAGCCATAGTAGGGCTAATCTAGTTTCCAATATTTCCTACCTCTATTTTACATCGTTCAGACCCTCTGGTAAGCCTCCTTCCATCCGATGCTCCATCATTTCCTTGAGCTCACACTGTGTCATCCTGACTAATTGTTTTTTGCACTTATTTCATTTGAGTAGCTGAATAGCAACATGAAGATCACCGGATTTACAATAATCATTACTCTCTTCGGTGTTTTGTCCAGTATCACAGCCACAAAAACTAGGATTGCCGCAGTGAATTGGGTCGACCAGGAACCTAGTATTCTTCGAGGACACCCTATGTCGAAACAAGAGTTTTCCCCCGCTAATGGAGGGACCATTAACATAGGCAAAGCGAATTCTGACCACCATCTAACGGTAATACAAGACAAAAATAAAGAACAAATTCAAATCACCACACGTGCGAACCAACAACAGACTTACATATTGGCTCAGCCGGCGGAGTCCGGGAGACGCTGGTTCCACAGCACCACTGACCAGGGGAACGTCGGACAATCATTCAAAATCGATTGCAATCTCGGACTCTCTGTCTACCTCATAGTAGACGACCGTACTCCTCTCAGTATGCGTCGATCATCGTAGTCCATCCATTTAATATGTTTTCCTGGTCCATATTATATGTGTTGTTGGCTGCATTCCACTATATACACTCAGGCGCCGGCCTCTCCCAATTTTAACTCATTCATCCACTCCTTGTACCCCGTGCAATCAAAATCCACCCCCTTGAAAACCAAACATATTGCTCTACAGTGCCCCAACCCACCTCTGTGTAATGGTCTGAAAGGGGTTCCAAATGTTGGCCCCCAGAAAAACTGGAATTTTTTTGGGGGTGACCATCTGACAGCTGTCTGCAGTGGTCTCAAGCCCTCTCAATCCCACCAAAACTGCCAAAACATGAATTAAGATCAAAGAAATTGATGAAAAATATGAAGATGAAATCCTAATTTATCAAGCTTGTTGGCTGATTTCTTCTCAATTGGAAGAAGAGGAACTAATTTAAGAGGAAAAGAAGGCTTCAGATGGCCAAGCTCTTAACAGCTATTGGCTACCCATGATTGGCCCTTCTAATGTCTCTGGAAAAATTGTCAGCCAACCACTTTCCAAAAGTAGCAGGTTCAACCATGGCAGTTTGACATTGGTTGCTATTCCATGTTATGGGAAGTCATAAATCAGAACCAGCAGGAACCAGCCTTGGTCCAAGTTGCGGGGCCAAGCAAGCACATGAGGTGTAACCTGAGTCAAACCAATGTGCATACATATGTCCATATGCATAGTCAATAGCTGTATATACATAATATGGCCTGTAATTCCATAGTTAACCTCTGTAAGTGCATAATCCCAACCAGGGTTTGCCGGGGGTTCCAAATGTGACGCCCAAAAAACAAAACGCAAAAAAATAAGGGTCTGTTTGACATAAGGGGCATATTTTCTGATAGCCCTAGTCCTGTAGACCTCAAAAACATGGTTTGCATGTTGGTTAAAGCAAATTCATGAGATTGATGCCACCCCGCGTTTTGTTTTCCATTTTGCAGGCGACCAGTTACACAGAGGTGGGTTGGGGCACTGTACATTTTTCTTTCCTGCGGCCGGTTGCACGGTTTTGGCTGCTCATTGTTTCCGTTGGACCCCAAGTGCGCGCTGCGGATCCAAGCTGCTTTTGACATAACAAGTTAATTGGATCTTAATTCATTAGTGGAACTAGGGCTGGGCCCCGGGGGCAGGACAAATGGGTATACCCAAGTATCCGACCCGGCGGGTCGGGGCACGGGACAGATAATACCATATTTCTTACCCGACGGGGTATACCGGGTAAATGACCCAGGAGGGGTAATAAAATTGGTCGGGGACCAACTTCCCATTGCATGAGGGGGGGGGACACTGGGAGGAAGGAATGAAAAAAACAAGCGACTACAGATAAAATTCATGGGTAAATATAGGGGGTGGTGTGTGTTGGCGTGGTTTCTGAGATTCCAGGAGCAGCCGTGACTGATGCTGACTTTGCTTGAGGATCTTTTTTGTCCGGTTGATGGCCTGTTTTTTTTTCTTGTTTTTTTGTGGTTTCTTCTTGTTTTTTATTTTTTTCATGGTTTTCATTATATTCAATTTTTTTGTTTGTTTCATTTTTTGATTTTTTTCAATTTTTTCAACTTTTATTTTTGGGGTGTCCGGTGCCTTGGGCTTTCCTGGGAGCTGGAGGGATTTTTGCGCCATTGATACTCAAGTGATTGGAGTCTGGTGTGGACAAAGAGCTGGGTGATTTGCTGAAGTAGAGTTTTTGAGGGTTTGCTGCAATACGTGGCAATAGGTGGCAATTAGACGTTTGAAGCACAAACTCTGCCCAAGGGGCTAAAACCTAACTTACTCGTCGGTCCCCCACGGGTATACCCAATACCCGTCGGATATTACTTAGGAACGGATTTTGTACTACCCAATAGCGGGTAATACCCAAAGGGTAATACCACGGCAGGCCTTTTAGCAGTGCAAATTACCCCGGGGCCCAGCCTATAAGTGGAACAAACAGTGCAACTTTGAGTTGTGGAGGGAACTTGGGTTTTGAGATAGCACAAAGTTGCGTATCAAGTTGTTTGTGACAGTAACAGTTGCAAGAGGTCGCCAGAGTGAACCCCTGTGGCTTCAGTAGCGCTGAGCTTTTCAGCAGAGTTAGTAGACAAACCACAGATGAAAATTGCACCCTCCATGGTGTAGCTGCTCAATCATCATTGTAGGTCTGGGTTTCAGCTCTGTGAACTTGATAAAACTTGAGATACTTGAGTTGTCAAAACAGGAGATGGATAGCAAATTATGAAGTGGCTGATTGCAGGTTTAATCAAGCGGCTAAAGGAAGCCCCCACGGTTGTGACCTAGGCCACATGCCTGCTGTGTTGCGGCTCTGTGTTGCGGGGTAAAACATCTGTGTGCTCCGTGGAGCACTTCAAAAAATCACGATATGATTTTCAGCATCATTCAATCAGTCTCAGCGTTCATTTTTGTCCAGCCATTTTTGGTGTTGTTTCTCACTCTTCAAGTATATTTTGGAAACTGCTCATCCAAAGGAATCCGTCAAGGAGAACACACAACCTTTTTGGATTGCAACTTGTCTCCTGATCAACCTCCGCCTAACTCACTGCAGCGTGCACCTTATTCTTGACCATACATTTTGTCACATTTGTTATCAAAGATCAAGACTGCGCTCTGATCAAGATAAGGAGGATTTTGTGTTGGTGCAGAGCTTGAATAAAATTTGACAGACCTTCAAAGGTAATACTGGTGGAGCCTAATTGCTTGATAGGAACTTCCTGGACACATATGAGTTTCCCGGAAGCGTATGCAGGCCTTTCCTTGCTAAAAAAACTTACTTGACTTCTTAATAGTTCATTGGTATATAGGAGCATCCTTTTTCCATCTTCACAACCCGTCAAATTTCCATCTCCAATAGTATCAGCCCATCCAAGGTAAGATTCTTTGGGTGTAGTCATATTGTGCTTCAGACATTTTGAGCAGCTTCTGATACTTATTTGTGTGTTATCTTGCCACCAAGATGTCTTCCCTTTGAAAACAGAACAGGATCCCATTTTGGCCTTTATATTGGCCCAAAGCTAGAGTGTTCTTTTTCAATATCTTCTACTTCCGTTTAACATTATTAGGATCCTCTGGTCAGTATCCTTCTTTCCAACATTTTTTTTTCATATCCTTGAGCTCACACATCCTGCGCTTTTTTTGCTTGGATTTCATTTGAGTAGTTTGATTGAAACATGAAGATCACCCAATTTACAATTATCAATATACTCTTTGGTGTTTTATCCACTATCACAGTAAGAATGACTACAATTGCCGCAGCGGAATGGGTCTCCAACAAACCTAGGATTGTGAAAGAATATTCTTGGTGGCAAAAAGAGTTTAATCCCACTGGTGGAGTGTATTCTATTAGCCTTGGTAAAGCCCCTAGTAATTGCCATTTGACGGTAAAGAAAGGCGGAAATGCAAACAAAATTCAAATTTCCACCAATGCAGACCAACAACAGAATTACATGTTGTTTCACCCATCATCCCAACAATGGTTGCACAGCACTATCAAGGCAGATGAAACACACAAGTTCACCACTGAGGGAGAGGCTAAAGTCACTGTCTCCCTAGCATTCAAGCGTTGTATGAAATAATTACAGTCCATCCATTCCAAACTTTTCCACATGATGTCTAGCAGAGAGAATTAAATTAACTCAATTTTGAAATACAACTCTGAGAGATGTTGAATTCAATTCAATAAATCCAGTTTTGGCTTCTCTAAATTTTAAATGATACATCCTCTCCCTTTCATCTCATGAAGTTGCAATCCACCTCTAATAATTCCATGACCAGATTGCTATATGGTGTGCAACACTTGTCTGGGAAATCTCTCTAGCGCGGCTTGAAACAGCCAAGTCACATTGGAGAGGCTACCCAGGCCTTGACTAATGGTCTTTAATATTGAGATTTGGGTTGTGGTGGAAATAACTTGATGTCTGTGAGCATGTCCACAGCATGCAGATTCAGCACCAACTCTTGAAAAGGGATCTTGGCTCAGAAGTGGTCAGAGTATGATTTCTGTGCATACTTTGTGGAATCTGCACTAAAAAAATTTACAATTTTACCCAGAAAGAAAATGTGAACTTGGGATGGGAAAAACATAGACCCAATTATACAGAAAATGGTCAGAAGTTAAAAATAGGGTCTTGGTTAAACGACTCCCTAATTTTGGAGAATCGACTCCCAAAATTAGCGGACGTCGTGGTGACCAACTGGGGACCAAATGACGACCTTTTGGGAGTCAATCCTCCAATTCCGCTTGAGAAATGGGAGTCGTTGGCCCAAAAAAAAAAATTGAGCTGCGACCCCCGTGGGAGTCGTCAGACCAAAAAAAAAAAAAACACGGGTGTTGATCCCCAAAAAAAAACCGCCCACGCGTCAGAGCCCACTCCAACACCCAAACACAAAAAAAAAAAATCTTATCCTGAACCCCAGCGAACGACACCCATCAGCAAGCGACACCCATCACCACCAACCACTCCATCAACCACTCCACCTCACACACCAACAACACAACAACTCCACCAAACAAACCCACCCCACCAAACAAACCCACCCCACCAAACAAACCCACCCCACCAAACAAACCCACCCCACCAAACAAACCCACCTCACCAAACAAACCCACCAAGATGTCCACCAGCCCCAGACCATCCCCCTTCCTAGACCCCTCTCCATACAAGAAGCCTGAAGAAGACGTGGAGATGAAAAAACAAGAAGAAGAAGATGAAATGAATATCAAAAAAGAAAAAGACACACCAAAAAATGAAAAAGAAGCACAAAAAATTGAAAAAGAAGCACAAAAAAATGAAAAAAATGATGATTCTGTTAGTGTTATATTAGATGTAGTTGTTCCAAATGCAATGAATAATAACCAAAATGAAAATGAAGAAGAAAATGAAGAACAAGCTAGACAACAAGAGATAATTGAAAACTGCCTAGAAATACTGGAAAAAAATGAGAAAGAAGATGAGCAGGAAGATCAAAATGAAACCACAGAACTAGTGAATAATTCAGAAATAAAAATTACACAATCCAATCAACAAGAAGAAATCCAACATCAAGAAGAAATAAAAGACCAAGAAGATCACTGTCAACATCAAGAATCACATGATATCCCACCACCACCTGAAGGCATTTACAACACCTTGACAGAACTTTCAGATGCCATCAAGAATTTTGCTCAAGGTCATGGCTATGCCATTTTTACAAAAAGGACAGTTGCTGGAAAAAGTGCTCATTTTAAATGTGACAGGTGAGTATTGCTTTTCTCATATTTTTCCTTTCATAGTTTTTTGCAATATTCTCCTTATGCCATGAGTTGACCTGGTGCTTATTTCTTTCTTCTTGTACAATTTTTTTCATCTCTTTTTTTTCTTTTAGGGGAGGGAACCCAGAGCGTAATAAGCGTAAAGGAGATGGACGACTTCCCAGGGTTACCCGATTGATCAACTGCCCATTTGCCGCTTCAGCTTATTTTCAAAAGAAGAAGAACCACTGGCGTTTCTCTGTTTCTAATCCTGCTCACAACCACCCCTCATCTCTTGACCCCTCAGCCCACACTGCCAACCGTCAACTCACCGAGTCCCTCTTTGAAGAAATGAAAAAACTTGGTGAAGCTGGATTGAAACCATCTACTATTCTTGCCACTCTGAAGAAAACCCACCCCAATGAAACAATCTTGGCCACAATTTCAACTATCTACACTGCACGCAAGAAAGCCACTCAAGAAATGCTCCAAGGCATCAGCCCCATTGTCCATCTCAACAAAACTCTTCAGAGCTCGGATTTCACTACTATGGCTAGAACTGACAACAAAGGCGACCTCACTGCATTATTTTTTTGTCACACACGCTCCGTTGAACTCCTCTCCTCTTACCACTACATCTTGTTTCTTGATTGCACTTATAAGACCAACAGGTACAAGATGCCTCTCCTCCACATCGCCGGCGTAACTGGAGCAAATAAATCTTTCAGTCTAGCTTTTTGTTTTCTACGCAAAGAAACTCAAGATTACTATGAATGGGCACTTCGAAACCTCCTCAATATCTTTACATCAAACAACATCCCCCTTCCTGAAGTTGTCATCACCAACCAAGAACAAGCTCTGATCAATTCTCTGTCTCAAATATTCCCCAACGCGTACCACATGCTGTGCATCTGGCATATTGAGAAGAACTTGGTCACCAACGGCGCAAAATACATCAAAAACAGGACTTCTGAATATGAGATGATTCATGAATGGAATAAAGTAATCAGATTATCTTCTCAGTCTGACTTCCAAACTTCTTTTTCCAAGGTTTCTTCTCAGTTTGGCTCCAGTTTTCAGAAGTACATGGAATCTCAGTGGCTCCCAGTAGCAGAAAAATATGCCGATGCTTGGACTAAATCAATCACTCATTTTGGAAACAGGACAACTTCGCGGATGGAATCTGGTCATGCTTTCATCAAATCCCATCTTCTTGGTCCTAATCATTCTTTCCCTTCTGTCATCAAGATGATAACCAATGCTCTGGAGGCTCAAGCGCACGAAATCTCAGCTCACTACCACCAACAGAAGATCAACTCTCTGCAAAACATAGCCAAGATATTCGAGAACTGTCATGGGCGCATCACTCACTACGCGCTGCGGAAGGCACAGAACAATTTATCAGCCATCTCATCACTTGACAAGACTGCTACTTGCAACGGTTTCCATAAGAAACGGACGGGGATTCCTTGCAAGCATCGTCTAGCGGAATTGGTGGATTTGGGCAAGTTGGTTGACCCGGATGAATTCCATCCTCAGTGGCACATTAAGGTATGTCTTCTTTATTTGTTTCATCCCCACTTTTCCCTTTTTTTCTTTTTTTTTGGGGGGGGGGGCACTGGGAATTGTCGCGGAAAAATCCGGATTTTGGGTGTCGGTGGCCTAATTTGGTATGTATATATTTTATTTTTGGGTGTCGATGGGAGTCGTCGTGCTAATCTCATTTTTTTATTTTTTTTTGGGTGTTGTTGGATGTTGTCAGACTAATTTGGTATGTATATTTTTTTGATTGGGTGTCGATGGGAGTCGTCGCGCCAATTATTTTTTTTTATTTTTTTTTTGGGTGTCGTTGGGTGTCGGCAGACTAATTTGGTATGTATGTTTTTTTTATTTGGGTGTCGATGGGAGTCGTTGTGCTAATTATTTTTTTTTATTTTTTTTTTGGGTGTCGTTGAGTGTTGGTTTTTAATTTTTTTTTTTTGGGTTGTTGATAGGTGCCGCCACATCAAATGCCCCACCCCATCAAAAAAAATGCCCCACCCCTTCAAAAATATCATGAATGCATTATTTACTCACTCCCATTTCTACCCACAGCTCCACCCACTCTCCCATCTGAAACCTGATGCCACTGCTGAAGAAAAAATTGAAAACATCAAAGAAAGGCTCCTTCAAATGAATCCTGCGCAGCGTAACATTCAATTGGAGGCAATTACACGACTTTTGGATGGATCTGGAACTGTCGTGGATATCAAGCTTCCCAAGAAGGCACCTCAAGGACGTGGAAGACCCAAGGGTGCAACCAACAAGGCCAAAACCACCATCTGCGCACCCCCAACCACTACTGGCAAACCCAAATCCACGGCTAGCACAACAAATCACCCCAAATCAACAACTAGAGACCCCTCAGCATTCGAATACGTGGAGAAAAAAAGGAAGAGGGACGCCATGCTTGCTGCCAAGATCAAAAGCAAAAAAGAAAGAGAGGAAAAACTAAAGAAAAAAGACGAGGAAGATCAAAAGAAGAAACAAAAGGAAGAAGATCTGAACAAAGAAAAAGAATCTGCCCCACCAACTCAAACTAGACCTGTCAGAAAAGCCGCTGCAAGATCAAATCCCCCTCCAGAGCCTCTCAAGAAGAAGATCCGTGCCGTTGCAATTGCCAGCCGCCTCCCAATCCAACGCGAAGCATGGGAGGACTCAAGCTACATGACAGCGCTCCCAGGAATCCTTCAAGATTACGTTGACAAAACCCTCAACGTTGAATCAGATGGTCATTGTGGATTTCGAGCGGCTGCACACTGTCTTGGACGTGGTCAAAATGAATTTCTCAGCATCCGAGAGGAGGTCTATCAACACATTGTGGACAACAGAAGATTCTACGAGGTCAACCTATTCTTTGAAGACATTGATGCAATGTTAAGAAGACTCAAGTTTCCAGATGTCAAGAAGAGATGTGATATACAACACTGGATGTGTATGCCAAGCATGGGTGACCCAATGGCCAATGCCTTCAAGTGTCCTGTTTTCTTTTTCTCCAAGACTAATTCCCAATCTTTTTTTCCAGCCTTGTGCCCCCCAAACAATAATCCCCCCATCTTCATTGCTTTTTCCTCTTCACATTTTGTTGCTGTCCAGCTGAAGAATCCCCTTCTCTTTCCTGCCCCCAACTTGCAGATTGACTGGGAGGTTGCAGCTGTTCCTCAGGCATTGGCATGGAAGGAAAAATATGCTAAATGTTTTGATTTAACAGATACCCTCAAGGCTTCAGCCCCCAAGGATAAATATAAACATTATTAGTTATTTTTTCTTGTTCTTTTGTGGTTGTTTTTTTTCTTTTTTTTCTTATTCTAGTTGATCATATCTCTCTGATTTTGCCTCTCTTTGCTCAACATATTCCACTGATCAGCTGTAATTCAAATTGAGCAGTTGCCTCACGTGATGAATCTGCTTTTTTTTGAATGTGGTTTTGGATGGGTAACTTACGTGAGCTATGGAATTTTCCTTGAGATCAACCTTGTTGGGATCCAATGAGGCTTTTTTAAAAGTTTGGGGGCTCCGGAGGAAGTAATTTCCATTAAGAAAAGTACCAATGTTTCGAAATGTAGTTGATAATCACCTGCCCACTGATACATCCCAACATGAGAGTATTGTTGAGCAATAATAAGCAATAAATACATTGTATGTTTCATAGATACTATCTTTAAAGTTTGGGGGGCTTAGCCCCACTCATTCATGGTTGGTAAGCTCTATTGATTATTATTGATTATTTTGGGAATTTGTCCTGCCGACTCCCAAAATGCCGCGCGGAATTGGATCAACGACTCCCAAAAATGCGCCGCAGCATTTTTACGTCTACAGGAGGTCTCCTGTCAGTCCTCACTTGGTAATGTCGACGTCCGCTACTTTTGGGAGTCGATACTCCAATTTCTGGGAGTCGTTTAACCAAGACCCTAAAAATAAGCTATACTGAGAATGCTCAGCAACTTTTTTTTTTTACAAAATGAGCAGAAATCATTTTTATCCATGTGGCAACTTTAGGGGATCTTGCTGAGCATGCTCAGTTTTGCTCAATTTTTATTACTGAGCCATTTTGTTGAAAAAAGTTAACATTTTGCTTAACCCAAACAGTAGTTTTTTCTTTGGGTACAATTACAAATGTTTGTAGTGCTGGCGTGTCTTGGCTGTTTGCTAACACTTTTTGGGTCACATTTTGTCAGGTTTAGTCTCCAGAGTGACTAAAGCTGATAGAAAACCAAAACTCCACACAAATTTGAAACAGTGATGACTCAAAATAAGAGTGAGATGGAAGAAGTGAAGAGATGATTGATATTGGGGTGGAGTTGGGAACAATGACACTTGGAGTATGAGAGAAGATAAGAGACCAGATGATGAGAGTGAAGATGAGAAGGATAATGAAGTAACTACTAGAGATTTGAAGACCACTATCACCTTGTAATCATGTAGAAATTATGAAAGGCTTGGAAAACAATAATGAAACTTCCCTCTTGATGGTTTCTCTTTTTAAAACCTTAGGATACTTGAGATATCTATGCATTTTAGTCCTACACTATTCTATTCTAGTTGTTAAGCTGTGGAAGTATAGATATGGTCATATATTTTTTCTCTTCTTTGCTCATTGGTTTGTAGACTTATGACATTGTTAAGGGATGTCCTGAAAATGCTCATTTCCAGCACATTTCCTACCAATGATGAGGTAGTTTAGATTGCAGTCAAAGTGCTTAAAATTGGTGTTCTGAGCTCATACTCACACTGAAGACCATTTCATCAAAAAAGTTTGGCTCTTCATTACTATTCAATCAAAAATCAGCCTGTCAAAATCTAATAATGGCTGTAATAAGCTCTCTGCATTAGCAATGGAACCATTCTTTCCAGCAAGTGCCTTCCTCTAGACAGCTTTTCCAGCTATCCTGTACAGAGTCACTCCTCTACATCATCCTGTCTTCTGTGGATTGAGAAGCTTGGAGGATGATGGAAATGATATCCTCAAGTCAATGTAGTCATGCCTGATTGGCCTCAATGAGCCCCACTTCTCAAGAGTATCACCACTTCTCAAGAATACCATTATTTTCAGAAACCTTCCAGAACAAACACTAATCCATTCATGAAATCTGATAGGCCAAAAATAAATGGGTCTATTAGGTTGCATGGCCAAAATCAATTAATAACAGCCAAACCTACAAAGAACATATAATTGTTGTACTTGGCACTCTTAGAAGTTTTGAAATTTTATCCCTGGTTGTGTGCACTTCTCAATCAGGAGTGACTGATTTAAGCTGAGTGAAAGAGAGGAAAGTCAATCATGTATTCACAGTGGATGTTGCTAAATTTTGGATGCTTTGTGATTGGAAGCTTGGATTTCTAATATCCCAAGTAAGTGTAATTAGAATAGCACTATGATTATCATTTCAGTGACTCACAATGCACAGGACTATCATTTATTTGCACTTTCAAGTACATAATTGTATCAACACAGCATTTTTGGAAAAACCAATGCAGCCATAGAAACAGGAATTATGTATGTATGTACAGTGCCTCTCCAGAAAGATCTGGCGTATTTTGTTGAAGTCTAGTAGACCAACCAACATACTTCAAGTCACAAGTCCTGGTTCAGGGGTGCAAAATGAGTTCAAAAGAATGAATCTGAAAAAATAAGTCAAATTGAAAACTATTTGCAATTTATACAATTGATTTCAGTTATGGCAGATTTTCCAAAACCTTTAATATTGTTTGGAAAAATCTGAAAAAAATTTGAGAGTATAGCCTGATTTGTGAGGGAAATGATAATAAATGAAAAAATTTGCCCAAATGGAATATTGGATCACAGTGGTCAGCAAAACAGTGTCAAAATTGGAAATTCAGTGCCTTAACCCCTTTTGGCACTCCCAGCTGCCTCACTCCACAGTATCTAAAAAACCTATCAGTAAATTTTTCAATTTTTTTTCATTTATTTTCATTCTTTTCAGATGTCCAGCTGTGGCCTCTAATTTTTTCAGATTTTTTCAAACAATATTGAAGGTTTTTGAAAATCTGCTATAAATAAAGGGTCTTGGAAAAACAACTCCCGATTCTTAGGAAAACAACTCCCAAATTGGGTTGAAGTCGACTGGACCCTTTGTAGACCAAGTGTCTACGTCCAGGGAGTCGTTTTTCCAATTCCCTCCCAAAAATGGGAGTCGGGCGGAAAATCCGCTCAGACAAAAAAAAAACATTTCAAGCAACCCCCGTGGGAGTTGTTAGCCTAAATCCACGCGTCAAAGCAGGAGTCAATACCCTAGAATGACGACGCATGGGAGTGCCTCCCAAACCCCAAACCCGTGTTGCAGTTTAAAAAACAACTCCCATCCACCGAGAAAAAAAAACAGGTCCCTTCCTAGCAAGAACCAACCCGATCGACTCACCGCGACCAACTCCAATTGACTCCATGATCACCACTATCCACTCAACCTCACCAACCACATACCTCAATCCAGCCCAAACAAGATGTCCAGCCCCCACAACTGCCCATCCCCTTTCCTAGACCCGTGATTCTACAACAAGCCTGAAGAACCCGTTGAAGAGTACTTAAAGAAAAAAAATGAAAAAAATCTAAACATAAAAAACATACAAAATTACCCCTCAAAAAAAGATGAAAAACATAAAAAAGATCAAAAAGAAGAAGAAGATCAATCCCCAAACAAAGAAGATACTCTCCAAAAAAATGATAGTGTAGTAGATCAAAAAAATGGTAGTTTAGTAGATAGCTTAGTAGATCCAAATGAAATTGAAATTGATATTGAAGAAGAAGCTAGAACACAACAAGTCATTGAAACCTGCTTGGAATTACTTGAGAAAAAAGAAATTGAAGATGAGCAAGATCAAACTGAAAACCAAGAAGAACTAGTTCAAAATTTATAAATTAAAGAATCAGAAGATTTAAATGAAGAAAACAGTAATCAACATGAAAACCAGCAAACCAATCTAGATATTCCTCCTCCACCCAATGGAATTTATGACACCAAAGAAGATCTCACCAACGCTATCCAATCATTTGCTCAAGCACACGGCTACGCTATTGTCAGCAAGAGAGGTGTACCTGGAAAACTGTCACTTTCAAATGTGACAGGTCAGTCTTATTTCATCATTATATTTTCATTTCTTCCATTATAATAAAGACTTTTAACACTTTTTTTTTATATTCTTTCTCACTTTTAAATATATTTAGGGGAGGAAACCCGGAAAGTAATAGACGTAAAGGCAATACTCAAGTGGCCAAGGTTTCCCGATTGATCAACTGCCCGTTCCGCGCCACGGGCCATTTCCAGAAGAAGAAGAACCACTGGCAATTTACGGTCACTGATCCAGCTCATAACCACCCCTCTTCTCTGAACCCCGCAGCCCACACAGCCAATCAAAAACTCACTGATACGCTCTATGAAGAAATGAAAAGACTTGGCGACGCCGGATTGAAACCCTCCGTCATTCTTGAAGCATTGAAGAAAACCCACCCAAATGAAACAATCTTAGCTACCATCTCAACCATCTAATCCGCCAGAAAGAAAGCTACGCAGCAAGCACTCCAGGGTATCAGCTCAGTTCTCCACCTTCAAGAAACACTCAAAAACTTGGATTTCTCTACCACTCCCAAAGTTAATGACAACGGCGTCCTCACGGGTCTATTTTTTGTCACTCATGCTCCGTCGAACTGCTCTCGACGTACCACTACGTCCTTTTCCTCGATTGCACGTACAAAACCAACAAATACAAAATGCCACTTCTCCACATTGCCGGCGTCATGGGGGTGAATAAAACTTTTAGTCTTGCTTTTTGCTTTCTAGCTGAAGAAACTCAACCGTATTACGAATGGGCACTGGAATGTCTCCTCAATATCCTCACCTCGAATCAAATTCCCCTTCCTGGAGTAGTCATCACCGACAGAGAACAAGCCCTCATCAATTCTCTTGAAACCGCTTTTCCCAACGCGTACCACATGCTTTGCTTGTGGCATATTGAGAAGAATTTGGTCACCAACGGCGCAAAACACATCAAGAACAAGATCGCTGAACACGAAATGATTGAACATTGGAATAGGGTTGTCCAATTAACCTCCCCATCCGATTTCAACTCTGCTTTCTCCAGTTTTTCTTCTTTTTATGGCGCCCAATTTGAGAAGTACATGAATTCCACGTGGCTCCCGGTTGCCAAAAAATATGTGAATGCGTGGACCAAATCCGTCACTCATTTTGATCATTGAACCACTTCACGAATTGAATCCGGCCACACTTTTATCAAATCCCATCTCCTGGGTCCAAATCACTCTTTCACATCCGTCATCAAAATGCTGACGAATGCTTTGGAATCTCAAGTACACAAAATCTTGGCGCACTACCATGCACAGAAGATTAATTCTCTGCAAAGTATAGGCAAGATTTTTAAAAACTGTCATGGAAAGATCACTCACTATGCTCTCCGCAAGGCCCAGAAGAACTTTGTCGCCGTGGCATCCCTCGAAAAGGCGGCAACTTGCAATGGCTTCCACTTTGAGCATACAGGCATACCTTGCGCACACCGCCTTAGAGAGCTCAGCAACTTAGGGCATCTTGTGGAGCCAGATGATTTTCATCCCAAATGGCACATCAAGGTGAGTTTCTCTTTTTGTCTTTTTTCATCTTTTTTGGCGGGGGGCGCCGGGAGTCGGCGGGCAAATCTGGTCAACCATGCACGGTTTTTGGGAGTCGGCGGGAGTCGTGGGTCTAATCCTGGCGGCGCGAATTTTCCATTTGGGAGTCGGCGGGAGTCGTGGTTCTAATTCTGGCCGCGCAAATTTTTCATTTGGAAGTCGGCGGGAGTCGTGGTTCAAGAAATGCATCAGGTGATATTAAAATGGGAGTCAGGAGGAGTTGGCGGGAAAATACGTCCGCCGAGAAGATTCACTTTGTAAGTCGTCTTGCTTGACTCTTGCTTTGTTGCCAGAATGGGAGTTGTCATACCCAATATTGATTTCCGTTTCCTTCTCTTGGGAGTCGGCAGGAGTTGGCCAACTAATCCGTTTGCCAAAAGGAATCTAGATGGGAGTCGCTGGTCCCCCCGGGCTTTGACAAGTTCAGAACACACGTCGGGACTCCCAATTTCATTTTTTTTTATGTTTGGTAGTTGCAGGGAGTTGGTGTAAGACTCAAAAGTGTTGTTAAACCTTTTGCTGAATGGAGAAGGGGAAAATGGAGATGCAAAACTCTGCCCTTCTATACTATCAGAAAAACAAGACCACCAAGATTGCTTGGCAGATTATTTATAGTGATAGGATTGGTCGGTTCAAGACGTCTGCGGATGGTATGTAGGTATGATGGTGATGACTGTCAAAGGTGTATGTATATGATGAAGGTGTGTTAAGCTAATGAGTTCTGGGAGCTGACGCTACTACCAAGGATGGATGATGATGATGATGATGATAGGTTTGTAGTGCTAAATGAGTTTGGGAGCTGAAGCTACAACCAGGGATTGAACAGGCTACCTCGTGACAAGGGCTTATGTAATAAAAGGGTTTGTACTAATAAAGGTTGGATAACCTCACTGCCGGCATTAACCGGTCGAACACGGCAGTTCGAGCGGTGCTCGAACAGCCGTGTTCGACCGGTGGTCGGACAGGCACTGTCCAACCAAAGCACCTGCCGGCGGGTCGGACAGGCCTGTCCGATCAGTTCCTGGGACCGGTTGCACAGGACCAGCCGGGACCGGTCGGACAAATCTGTCCGACCAGTTGGCTCTTGCTTCGGTTGGACAGTGTCCGTCCGACCACCGGTCGAACACGGCTGTTCGAGCACCGCTCGAGCAGCCGTGTTCGACCGGTTAATGCCGGCAGTGCCTAGTTGGATAAGGGTCTGCTTAGTAAGGGTACTTGGGCAGTCTTAGTCCAAAGAGGGTCTCAAGGTAGTATAAGGTGTTGATGATAACTATAAACGTGTAATTGCTGATGTATGTATGTAGTAATAATGGTACAGTGAAACCTCAGTAGAGGAGTGACCAGTAGTAGACTATAGGGGTAGTATACTAATATCAGGTGTATATATAAGGGTGTTGAGTGTGTAAGGTACTGATATATTTGTGGGGACAAAATCTGGTGAGGAGGGGGGAAAAACACCTGGAGGAGAGCCTCTTAAATAGACAAAAGTGAGGGATTTTAGCTCCAAGGTGAGTACAACTGGGCCCTGCCTTTGGGTCTTGTGACTGGAAAGAAACTGGTAAATACAAGAATCCCCTAGAATACAAGCTACAAATGAATGCATAAGAAGTTTGATGAGACCCATACTTCCATAAGTATAAAAGAACTGTCCGGAAGAAAAGAATATGTGTGAAATCCAGGAAACATGATAACTATAAGCTATGTTTTTAGGATAAGATGTGTTGAGAAGAGTGATGCTTCAGGAAGAAAGAACCTTCAAGAAGTATAGACTTAAGATGTATGAGCTATCAGAGAATATAAGTAAAGGAATATAAGAGAAAATGAGAACCCCCCATATGTTATGGGTTATCACTAGTGTTGCATGTCTGTAATTGGTGTAGTACAATGAAATAAACCTGGGTGTAGGAACTAAAACTGGCCATAACTCATGATCCACTGATACAAATACAATTCTGAGAGTAGATTCCTAGGCTTATTTTACCTGAAGAATATGTTTCTGACATCAGATATGGTAGTTTGCTGGTTTTGTATATAAGTGATTTGTAGCTGTAGGTAACTGAATATGCTGATTTGTCCGTAGCTTCTGATCCGCTGGAGTGATGGAGATTGTGTGAGAGGTGACTAGGGGTTATTTTGGCTGTAGCTTCTGATTCTGAAGTCCAAATTGCTGATAGTTGAGTGGTTATAGCTGTATTTTGGAATCTGAGTATAAGAAAAACCAAAAATTATTTTGACATATCTGGGACACCACATTGGCATAGCTAATAATGCCTTTTGACACAACTTTTGGTAGTTGGCAGGAGTCGGCAAGCAACTGATTCATCTGCACACATCCAAACAGAAGTCGCTACTACCTGGGGTTTGACAAGGTCAGTGCAGGAGTTGGCATGGCTAATTTGTTATTTTCATTTGATTCTTGCTAGTCGTTGGGATTCGGGAAAACTAATTATGATAACTTCTTTTTTTTGTGGGAGTTGGCAGTAGTTGGCATGCTAATATTATGCGCGTAAAATTCAAATCAGGAGTCGTTGACAAATCAGACCCGGCCCCCCATCCAATCAAACACAAACAATGTGAAGCCAATTTACTGACACTTATAAATTCATCTTCATCATTCAAAGCCACTCAGCAGCGCCCTTACAAAACCTGACGCCACCACAGAAGAAAGGATCAAGAACATCTGAACCCAACTGATTGAGATGAACCCTGCGCAGAGAAACGAAAAAATCACCTCCATTGAACGCTTGCTTGAAGGATCTGTACATTTTGTCAACGTCCAACTACCCAAGAAGGCACCTCAAGGACGTGGAAGACCCAAAGGCGCAACCAACAAGCCCAAAACTGCACCCAGCGCACCAACGATCACGACCACCAAAGCCAAATCCACGTCTAGCACGACAAACAAACCAAAATCCACGACTAGAGACCCGTCGGCATTCAAATATGTGGAGAAGAAAAGGAAGAGAGACACCATGCTTGCTGCCAAGATCAAAAGAAAACAAGAAAGAGAGGAGAAATTTAAGAAAAAAGACATGGAAGAAAAGAAGATGAAAGAAAAGGAAGAAACTCTGAAAAAAAAAGGAACTGCCGCACCAAGCCGTACTAGACCCGTCAGAAAAGCCGCTGCAAGATCCAATCCACTTCCAGAACCTCCCAAAAAGAAGATCCGTGTGGTCCAAATCGCCAGCTGCCTCCCAATAGAACCTCCAGCACCAAAAGCAAAATCTCCAGATCCCCAAACTCCTGAAGATGAAGAAGCACCAGCGCCCAAACGACCACTCCATGAAGCATGGGAGGACTCATCCTACATGGATTCACTCCCAGCAATCCTTCTAGATTACGTGGACACAACTCTCAACGTTGACTCAGATGGTCATTGTGGCTTTTGAGTAGCTGCGCATTGCCTTGGTCAAGGTCAAAATCAATTCCCCAGCATCCAAGAAGAACTTCATCAACACATTGTGGACAACAGAAGATTCTACAAAGTCAACACTTTTTTCCCAAACATTGACGCCATGTTAAGAAGAATCAAATTTCCGGATCTCACAAAGAGATGTGATATACCCAACTGGATGTGCATGCCAAGCATGGGTGATCCATTGGCCAACGCCTTCAAGTGTCCAGTTTTCTTCTTCTCCAAAACATCTTCCCAATCCTTTTTTCCTGCCATGTGCCCACCAAACAACAATCCGCCCATCTTCATTGCCTTTTTCTGTTCACATTTTGTGGTTGTTCAGCTGAAAAACCCCCTTCTCTTTCCTGCCCCTACTTTACAGATGGACTGGGAGGTTGCAGATGAGCGTGTGGCGTTGGATTGGCCAAAAAGATATGCTCAATGTTTTGAGTTAACTGAAACTCTCAAGGCTGCAGCCTCCTCAGATAAATATAAACATTATTAGTTGTTTTTTTTCTCTTTTGTAATTGTTCTTGCTGTTTTTTTTTTTCTCTTTATGATTTATTCTTGTCTTTCTCATTTTCATTATGATTGATAGTTGATTTTTATTCTCAGCGTTGAATATATGGTACTCAGCTTTCATGCAAATATATTCCTTCTTTTTGCGCTCACTATCACTTTCAGCTTATGTGTAGAATGTTATGAACTTTTAACTGGGTAAATGACATGCACTAATGACATGGCCTTGAAAGCCAAAAAGATTGGATCCAATGAAGCTGATTTTCAATTTGAGGGGCTTGGGAGGTACTCATTACAAGCATATTGAGTGTTTTGTGGTTTTACCACAAAAGCAATACGTCCAATTTTGGGTGGCTCTTATTTCAGTTCACCCTGCAAATATAAAGCTCTGAATCTTTCTCCATAATTAATAACAAGTTCCTTGCTTAATTATGTGGGACTTTGGGGTATTTTCTTGCTGTTATAACAAAGCAACCGTAGATCTTTGCTTCACATAAAGTAGGAAATTGTACAAAATCAGCAAATCAGCTTAATAATCACCTATGCGTGAGATTTGAATTTAAGATGCTACAGGAATACATTTCAATTTATTTAGTAACTATTTTAGAATTTTAAGGCACTTGGTGCCACTCATCTCCACAATATAATTTTTTTTTGAATATTTTTTGAATTATCACGCCGACTCCCAAATTACATCACGGGATTGGGAAAACGACTCCCAAAACTTCGCCGCAGCATTTTCACGTCTGCCGCGGGTCTTCTGCTGGTCGCAAATCAGTAGTCGCGATGTCTGCATGGTCTGGGAGTTGTTTTCCTAAGAATTGGGAGTTGTTTTTCCAAGACCCTAAATAAAATCAATTTTATGAATTTCAAATAGTTTTCAATTTCAGTTTTTTTTTTCAGATTCATTCTTTTGAACCCATTTTGCACCCCTGAACCAAGACTTGTGACTTGAAGCATGTTGGTTGGTCTACTAGAATTCAACAAAATGCGCCAGATCTTTCTGGCGAGGCACTGTACATACTTCAAGGAAATAGATTAACCTCTATTCCAATAAAAACTCTTCAGACAGTCCACCCAAATCTTTCAAATCTGTAGCTACAAAGTTGCAACTATCTGGATTTTAAGGCCAAGCCACGCAGATTATCACCTGGCTTTCAAATGTCGGCCCCTTTTCCAAGCAGGCATGCTCATCAGCACATTTTTTCTGAAAAAGAAGCCTAAATTTTTATTCAACAAGATGCGAGTGAATAATCTAGGATGCTATTTATAGGTATGTTGGGGACGCAGGTGGTACAGGAGCAGTTTAACCAGTAGGGAAAAAGCCCCAGGTAATCTTTGGATCATTGTCTACCTTGGACAAATTTGACACCTGTGTGATAGGAGCAATACGGAAAAGTCCCACCAAACATGTCAGCAAAGTGGTTAGTAGGAAGAAAAAGACATGAGAACCAAATACCTTTTTCGATGTTTTTCTTCAATTCAGGTAAACAAGCGTTGATCAGCTCTTGCTCTTCCTTGGATACCGATCCGATCGGCAAGATCTTTCCGACACCCTCGGGTCCAAGTTCGACATTGGAAGCAAAGTATTCGACACCTTCTTTCTCGTAAAGGTGGCTCTTGACAAACGTAGGCTCAATAATTCCCTTGACGCCTCCGAGAGCTTTCAATAACGACTCGGTGAAAACGGCGGCAGCGTAAGCCATAGATAGAGTGGCTGATCCAGCGCCACTCTTGGCTTCTACGACTTCATCCCCACCGAATTGGATGCGCTTGACTAGTGCCTTGTAGGCGTCCCCGGTGACCGACTTTCCTTGAGAGGTTTGTGAAAGTAAGGGCACGATAGTGACACCAGAGTGACCACCGATCACTTGA